>JARSSU010040561.1:0-20294 GCA_029619165.1 Eurosta solidaginis
AACAAATAAATATGAAATAAATATAAGGAGCTTAAGACATCCTTCTTTACACACCCTTTTATTACCGCGGTGTACAAGTCAGCACCGATAATCATGTCGACCTGCTGACTTTTATTTATTTCTTTATTTTTTTTATTTACGACAGAAAACTGGGGAAGACTACCTGTCAGTTGGGGAAGAATGAGACCTCTTGCCTCGATTTTGAGCTGGGGGTCGACAGGTGATCCTAAAATAAACAGTGCTACTTTACACACGTTTGCAGCGGTCGTGGCATTGATGCCGCTTACCTTGGTGTTTGCACCGCGTATTGGAAGTTTGATGCATCTCTGGAGGCGCTCCGTGATGAACGTCCCTTCCGAACCCGAATCCAGAAGAGCTCTGGCTTCGTATGCTTCTCCATTATCACATACGTGTACCATGGCGGTTCCTAAAATAATATTCTTAAAATTCGCCGCGTATAACGCGTTTACATTCCCTGAGGTCGTTGGGTTCTGAGATGGTTGGGTCGTATCAGTTTAGGGGAAGGTGGTCGATGGAATTTGTCTGTTTCCATTTAGGTTGCGATGCAGGAGTGAATGATGGCGCTAATGGCAACTCATGCCTGCAGCCCGCCTGCGAGACCATACCGTAATTGGCTGATACCTTCCTTTTTACGTAGGTGGATGTCAAAGGCTGACTGATTGCTCCACGGGAAACTCGAATGCCTTGAATGTCACGGTCTCCAAAGTTTGGAACCTGTTCGACAGGAAATTACCCAGATCCTACCACGCCGGAATCTTACTCTTATTGGTAATTCCCTGCTTCCACAAGGCTAGTGTTGCGTCCAGCAGCTTGCTAGATACCAGATAAATAAAAATTGCATTCCAGTTGTCGGTATCAATGCCATGCATTTGCAGTATCGAGATGCAGTTATTTACAGATCGCTGTAAATTTTTTATTTCAATGTTTGTCCGCTTTTCATACAAATCTTGCAATCGATTTTTAAGTAACTTCTCATTGAGCTACAAACGTGAAACTTAACACATAGGTTAGAACCCCGTGACATTGCAACAAAAAGGAAAAAATCCGTTAGGTGGCGCGCGGATCGAAATAATTTGTTTATCGGCTTTTCTTACTAATTTTGCAACCGATTTTTAGGTAACTTCTCATTGAGCTACAAAAGTGAAACTTTACACATAGGTTAAAACACCCTGACAATGCAACAAAGGGGGGAAAAAATTCGTTAGGTGGCGCACGGACCGAAATAATTAAATAAGAATTTGAAAATTTGCAAACCAGAGAGACTTGAAATTTTAAACTTAATTCAGAGGTCGATGACAGCAGATGACACGATACAAAAAGATTCGCTAGGGGCGCACGGGATTAGATATTTAGAAAAATCGTACGAAACGGAGGGAATTTTTGGATTAATTTTTATGTAAGTTCTCATTGAGCTACAACTTTAAAACTTCACAGATAGTAAGGCGCCGAGAAAATTTAAGAAAAGGAGAAACAAATTCCGATAGGTGGGCACGGATCGAAATATGTAGATAAAAATTTGGAAATTTGGTGTTTTGAGATCGATTTTAGAGTAACTTATCATCGAGCTACAAACATGAAGCCTCAGAGTTAGGTTAAGTCACCGTAACAAAGGAACAAAAGGAGAAAAAATTCCGGTAGGTGGTGGCGCACGTATCGAAAAGGTTAGATAATAATTTGGAAATTTGAAACCGGGTTTTAAGTAACTTCTCGATGAGCTGGAAACTTGAAATTTCAAACTTAATTTAGAGGTCGATGACAGCCGATGACACGATACAAAAAGATTTGCTAGGGGGCGCACGGGATTAGATATTTAGAAAAATCGTACGAAACGGAGGGAATTTTTGGATTGATTTTTGTGGAAGTTCTCATTCTTCACGGATAGGTTAAGACGTCGTAACAAAGAAACAAAATGAGAAAAAAATTCCGTTAGGTGGCGCACGGATCAAAAAAATTAGATAATAATTTGGAAATTTGAAACCGGGTTTTAAGTAACTTCTCGATGAGATGGAGGCTAAAATGTAGAGCTTAATTCAGAGGTCGCTGACAGCCGATGACACAATAAAAAAGTTTCGCTAGGGGCCGCACGGACTGAGATATTTAGAAAAACCAAAAGGTTGGGGGGCGAATTTTGGGATTGATTTTTATGTAAGTTCTTTTTGAGCTAGAAGTGTGAAACTTAACAGATAGGTTAAGACATCGAGAAAATGTAAGAAAAGGAGAAAACAATTCCGTTAGATGCGGCACGGATCGAAATATTTATGTCAGAATTTGGAGTTTTGAGATCGATTTTTTGGATTGATTTTTGTGGAAGTTCTCATTCTTCACAGATAGGTTGAGACGCCGTGACAAAGAAAAAAATGGATCGAAATAATTAATAATAGATATTTAGATATGTATTTCGAAATTGGGAAATAAGAGATCGGTTTTTAAGTAACTTCTCGGTGAGCTATTGACTTTAAATTTCAAAAGTAATTTAGAGGCCGATGACAGTGAAAACATAGTAAAAAAAGTTTCGATATGGGGCGAAAAATCGTACGGAACGGGGGAATCTTCGCGACAATTTTAAGAGACTTCCCATTTGTTAGAGCGGGGACAAATGTAGCCGGAATTCCTCGCGAATTCCGGAAACGGGGAAACTTTGGGGTGCCGGTTCTTGAAACTCGCGATAATGAAAAACTTACCAGCTGTAGCTAGCTGTACAACAACAAGTAGCCAAATTAAATATGCAAAGATGTAGGTTGTATTTATATATATATATGATAGCCTGTCGCACAGGCCTTTATTAAAAATATAAAATGGTGAAATAAAAGGTATGGTAAAACACTCACCTGGTGGTTGCTGGTAAAAGAATAAGGGAGAGTCTATAGCCGTTCGTGCCTTTTAAAGGCCCTAAGGAACTGACGCCATTTAACGGAACCGTTTTTCGTAGAGCAAAGTCCAAAAAAGGAAAAGAAACCCAACGAGTGCTTGCAGCGAGTTTCCACCAGCGACTTCTCCAGGTGAGGTTTAGGGATGATAATGCAGGCTTTAACATGCCGTCGGCCTTGCAGCACAACTGCAATATAAATTCGATATTAATATATAACTTCAGTATAAACACATTGTAAATTCATTTTTCTTTACGCTAAAGTTCTTTGCTTGCCAGCTCAGTATGGGGTTACTCCGCATATGATCCATCCAAAAACGGTGTTCTGAGCAGCCGGTCGTGTCGCGGTTTCAGGCCTAAGTCCAGGACGGAATATGGGAAAGCTGTAAAGAGAGAATTGGTTACTTAACGATTACGATAGGTAGTAGGACTAATTTAACTATTGGCCGTGTAATCACACCACGGGCTGTGCATATTTCTACCACCCATACTTGATTATCTTGGCCTGGGAAAACCTTCACCACTCTACCAAGTCGCCATTCATTAGTGGGTTAATTATCCTCTTTGATAATCAGTAGATCGTTAACCTCAAGATTTCGTTGGGGATGTTTCCACTTAACCTCTTATGTAGCTCCTTCAAGTACTCTCCCTTCCATCTTTGGCAGAATCCTTGATGAATAGCTTTGAGCTTTTGCCATCGCTTGACATCGATGTTCCTTAAACATTTGGTTCCGCATTCGCGAGTATGGGGCTTCCAATCAGAAAGTGTTCCAGGGGTGAGAGTTCAATGCAGTCGGGGTTGTCAGACATCGAACTGATCGGTCTCGAGTTCAGACAGGTTTCTTATTTAGCCAGTAGAGTGGATAATTCCTCCATTGCGAATTGCATGGTAGTTGAAATTTTGCGGAAATGGGTTTTGAAACTCTTCACTTCTGCTTCACATAGTCCTCCCATGTGGGGTGCTCCTGTTGGGATAAAATGCCAGTGGATTTCTTGATGGGCATATGACATAGTGGTATGCCGAGCAGCTTCAGTCATGAAATTCCGAAAATCTTGCCTTAATGCCTTGTTTGCCCCTTCAAGGTTCGTCCCATTTTCCGAATACACCTGGTGGGGACAGCCTCGCCGAGATATGAACCGCGCAAATGCAGCCAGAAATGTGGCTGCCGATAGATCGCTTGTTGCCTCTAAGCTTATTGCTTTCGTAGCGAAGCAAACAAAGACGCAGACATAACCCTTCGTTAATAGGTATGCCCTGCCCGTATAATTTTTGATGTCGAATGGACCAGTGAAATCGATTCCGCTATTAGTGAAGGGTCGGGAGAACTCCGTTCGTTCTTGCGGTAGTGCTGCCATCAACTGCTCACGTGTCCTTTTCCTGTAGATGAAGCAAACTTTGCAGTTATTGATTATACTTTTTATCAAATTTTTTTAGCTTTACGATCGAATATCCTGATCGCAAAAGTTGTATCATTAGTTGATTTTCCCCGTGTAGGGAAATCAAATTGGAAAATTTGATTACAAGCCGCGAAAACACGCAGTCGTATGGGAAAATAATTGAACGAACGTTTTCCGTTGTAAGGTATCGTCGATAGCTCCAATCTTCCTCCCACGCGCATTATTACGTCCGCATCGAGGAAGTGGTTGAGGTGCGGATGGAACTATTTGAGCTCACGGCATCAGTTGAAGCTAACATCTGGTACTCTTCAGCATAGCTACGTTTCTGCGTTAAAAGAATAAGCCATTTTAATTTCTTCCGGTGAGATATCTGAGGAGCCCTCGCGGTGGTTAACTTATGTACAGGATGCGTATTGCGTTAGAACAGGAAGATCCGTACGATGACTCTAAGGCATCTAGAAAAGTTGGAAAATCGCTCCAGAATATCCGGCAGTTCTGGAGCGATGGTGGTATGAGCTCGGACAGCTCGTTGTTCTAGGTCCGTTTCCATAAGCAAGGCATCTGTTTTGCTTGGCCATTCCGAGGGGGGCGCCTTCAGCCATCTTGGGCCTTGTCACCAGAGTATGTCTGTGCAGAGTTACGCCGCGACTGCCCAGGTCCCCTGGATTATCGCTAGATTCCACATGTCTCCATCCCTCCACTCCGACGAGCTCATCAATTTTTGCGACCGTATTTGCCACGAAGGTTGCCCACCAGCACGGTGGCTTCTTCATCCAAGATAGCACGGTGGTCGAGTCCGTCCATTTGTAGATGGTCGGCTACGTTACGTCGAATTCGGGGAGCAAAGCGTGGATAAGTTCGCCAGAAGCAATGCTCCACATAATTCCAATCGTGGTAAAGAGACGGCTTTAACTGGGGCCACCTTGGTGTTACCTACAAGTAAACTATTTACTGGCCACATGTGGGGACTGTTCGCTTAACAGCCTTATCGCACCGGTATTCTTATAGTGGTCCCGGCCACACTATTTTGAGGAATCGGAGCGCAAACTGGTCAACGCCTCACTAGTCCCCCCAATTTACACTGGTGCCAAGATCTTATTGGATTTTTTCCTGCCAACTTACCGAAACTCTTTTTTGCAACGGCTAACTACTGAATGTCAAAACCAAATGTAAATAAACACCTTCTTACTTACACTGCCTATTCACAATGGATTTTGGTATGGTGTGTTTGATTGATTTCCAATGGGACTTGGCAATTATTGGTGGGCAGGTTTTAAAAACGCAACATTGTTGGAAAAGACAAAATATACGAGTTTGTTGTTGGACGCGTGAAGTCAAAAAGAAAAACTAATGGCAGCTGGTTTTATTACAAAAAAATTAAAAATGTTTCAAGATCCGGCTCGAAGGACCATGTTCGAGCGGGGACAAATGTAGCCGGAATTCCTCGTGAATTCCGGAAACGGGGAAACTTTGGGGAGCCGTCTCTTGAAACTCGCGATAATGAAAAACTTACCAGCTGTACCTAGCTGTCCAACAACAAGTAGCCAAATTAAATATGCAAAAATGTAGGTTGTACGTATATATATATATATGATAGCCTGTCGCACAGGCCTTTATTAAAAATATAAAATGATGAAATAAAAGGTATGGTGGTCGCTGGTAAAAGAATAAGGGAGAGTCTATAGCTGTTCGTCCCTTTTATAGGCCCTAAGGAAGTGACGCCATTTAACGGAACCGTTTTTCGTAGAGCAAAGTCCAAAAAAGGAAAAGAAACGCAACAAGTGCTTGCAGCGAGTTTACACCAGCGACCTCTCCAGGTGAGGTTTAGGGATGATTATGCATGCTTTAACACCATGGTCGGCTACGTTACGTCGAATTCGGGGAGCAAAGCGTGGATAAGTTCGCCAGAAGCAATGCTCCACATAATTCCAATCGTGGTAAAGAGATGGCTTTAACTGGGGCTACCTTGGTTTTACCTACAAGTAAACTGACATGGGGAGGACTGTTTGTTGTGCGGTCGTACACTCTAACATACGGGGCGGCTGCATTGCCTTTTTCGGGGCATCGCAAAACCCGTGGAACTCGATTTCATGCCACGGTGTGAAATGAATCCACCGTGGAATTTTAATTTCTGAAATGTGGGTATAATTTTTGAGAAAAGTTTCCCATCGCCGGTGAGGGTCTGGAGGGAGGCTATCATCCCAATCAATCTTCGTAAGCGATATGTCTTGCATCAAGATTTTGTCTTATACTACTATGGGTCCTAGCCAGCTTGCGGGGTCAAATAATTTGGCATGATAAGACAGAACCTCACGTTTCGTGTAATTCGGTTTTGTGGGATTTCCTGGACGCTAAAATGGAACATATGGTGTGCCGCATTCCACCGTGTGCCTAACATCCTGGACTCGCTGAGGTCATCAATTTCCAGGAACTCCTCTTTTAGCAGGTTCTCCTTTGGTAAGGGTGCCAAGGTCTCTTTCGAGTTTGACTTCCATTTCCGAAGGGGAACCCAGATCCCTTGAGCGCTTCTATGAGCTCGTCACGAGCTCGTAATGCTGTCTCGCGATCATGGGCCCCTGCGAGAATGCCGTCGACGCACATATGCTGTTTCAATATCCTGGAAGCAAAAGGAAAACGAACCCTGATATCATCAGCTAACTGGAGGAGAGTCCTGATAGCTAAGTACGGGGCACAGTTTTACTCCAAAAGACACGGGGCGGAGTTCATAGTCTACCAGCTCATCATTCTGGGACTCCCGAAAAATTATCCTGTAAAATTTGGTGTCGTTGGGGTGTAACAGGATCTGCCTATATATCTTCTCGATGTCTGCGTTGAACACATATTTAAAAAAACTCCATTTCAATAATAGGGAAGTAAGGTAAGCTTGTAGAACTGTTCCAGTGTAGAGAACATCTTCAGACTAATTTATTCGACGTGGGACTTGAAGCGTTGAAGACCACGCGCACCTTCGTGGTGGTACTGTTCGGCTTGATGACTGCCTGGTGAGGTAGGTAATAGGGAATGGAGGAGTTCCTGCCCTCCGCGGGCTTCACTAGACTCATATGCCCCAGCGTGATGTACTTCCGCAGTACCCTATGATACTCGCCTTTTAACACCGGTTTTCGACACATAGTGCTTCCGTTTCGGATGAACTCTTGCACTCGGGGGTAACAGACTTTTTGTTCGGATCTTGCTCTAATTCCCAAAACCGCGTTAACTGGGCGCTCGAAATTTCCGTATAGAGGGAGATGCAAGACTCTGGACTGGTTTGGAGGGGGGAGCGGGGCAGGGCCAGTCAGGATCCAATCAAACACTGTTTGGTGAGCTAATAAGGAGCCTAAGACATCCTTCTTTACACACCCTTTTATTACCGCGGTGTACAAGTCAGCACCGATAATCATGTCGACCTGCTGAATTTTATTTATTTTTTATTTTTTATTTACGACAGAAAACTGGGGAAGACTACCTGTCAGTTGGAGAAGAATGAGGCCTCTTGCCTCGATTATGAGCTGGGGTCGACAGGTGATCCTAAAATAAACAGTGCTACTTTACGCACATTTGCAACAGTCGTGGCATTGATGCCGCTTACCTTGGTGTTTGCACCGCGTATTGGAAGTTTGATGCATCTCTGGAGGCGCTCCGTGATGAACGTCCCTTCTGAACCCGAATCCAGAAGAGCTCTGGCTTCGTATGCTACTCCATTATGACATACGTGTACCATGGCGGTTCCTAAAATAATATTCTTAAAATTCGCCGCGTATAACGCGTTTACATTCCCTGAGGTCGTTGGATTCTGAGATGGTTGGGTCGTATCAGTTTAGGGAAAGGGACTGGTGGCCGATGGAATTTGTCATTTAGGTTGCGATGCAGGAGTGAATGATGGCGCTAATGGCAACTCATGCCTGCAGCCCGCCTGCGAGACCATACCGTGATTGGGTGATACCTTCCTTTTTACGTAGGTGGATGTCGAGGGCCGACTGATTGCTCCACGGGAAACTCGAACGCCTTGAATGCCCGACACTGTCCCCAAAGTTTGGAACCTGTTGGACAGGAAATTGTCCAGATCCTGCCACGCCGGAATCTCACTCTTATTGGTAATTCCCTGCTTCCATAAGGCTAGTGTTGCGTCCAGCAGCTTGCTAGATACCAGATAAATAAAGATTGCATCCCAGTTGTAGGTATCAATGCCATGCATTTGCAGTATCGAGATGCAGTTATTTACAGATCGCTGTAAATTTTTTATTTCAGTCCCCCACTCTCCTGTCACCGATGGCAGATTAAATAATATTTTCAGTTGAGAATTTATCATAATTCTCTTATTTTCGAACCTATCGGAAAGGTTTTGCCACGCATGGCAAAGCCCTCATTCGTGAGTTAGGTTTTCTTCACAATATTCCTGGCCTTCCCCCGAGTTTTGTGATTCAGATGGAATAACTTTTCCACGTAACTTAGCCGTGTATTATTTATGTACATGGCCGTAAACAGATCCCGAAAGGATGGCCATGTAGTGTAGTCACCATAGAAAATATCTGTGTCGCACGGTGGAAGTTTAACGCTGGAGCGCACCGTCAAAGCAGGCTCGTGTGATAGGTAATTCACAGTGGAGGATGGTTGACGGAAGAGGTGAGGTTATGGATGGTCTCACCCATCTGGGCTGCGCACGTCAGATATGCTGTGTAGCAGTTTTGATACTTAACCTTCGCCTCTCGCAAGGCCGCGGCCCCGTTATCGTCGTCGGTAAGGTCTCGGGAATAGCTGCTAAAACACTTCTTCACTGTCTACCAAAGGGCCTTAAGTTCTTCCTTTTGGATTTCAAGGGAAAACACCGTGTGATGCGCCGCTGGAGATTCGTGGAACCGATTTTCAAACTCCAGAAGCGCATAACAAGCGCGAGAGAAATCAGAAAAAGTCCGCCACTCTTCGTGGTTGTATGGGTATGCAAGGGGGGTAAATTGCCTTTAAAACTGCTGAGGGGATGAGGAGCGTGAGAGGAGTACTGCGGTCGCCGCAACTTAAGGGGTTTGCTAAAATTAAGCACCAATATAAAGCTTCAAATAGGCAAAAAGTAAAAAACTCACCCGAATTAATGCTTGCAGATTCCTAAAGCGATGGGCCGTTCGTGTGGGTCTTGAAAATGTTGCGCTACACTATATCTTTCCAATTCGGTGGGCCGTACTTGTGGGCCTCTGAAAACCTGCTGGGTGATATCCAAAACGGTGGGCCGTTCGTATGAGCCTTTAAAATTTGCTGCGTGATATTCAAAGCGGTGGGCCATTCGTGTTGGCCTTTTAATAACTTGATGTGCGATATCCAAAGCGGTGGGCCGTTCGTCGCCGCTATCTACACAGATAGACGTGGTAAAGTGAGTTCAGTAGAAATTACTTACCTGGCCTTTAGCTGCCAAACCTTTATGACTGACCGTCTTGTTTGTTGAACCGTGGCAGGTCGTCTATCTCCTGATTACTCCGTATCGACTCACTGGAATGCAGTAGAAGGTTTGCTGTTGCCTTACCGCTTCGTTTGTCGAAAAGTTGCACAAGATTTAAAATTTAACCCAACAATTTGTAAATTTTGACTTCTGATTATCAGGAAAGGGCTTCACGTTTTGAAATTTGTCTCTTGGGCGTTATTAGAGACTTTCACCCTCTTTTAAGGCACCTTTTTGACTTACTGCCCTGATTTTCAGGGACTTTTTGTACACATACACAGCTTTTGAGACACCTTTATCTCTTCACTGCCCTTCTTTTCAGGGACTTTTGTACACACACCCAAGTACACACACACAACAGGCCTAGTATGCTCGGCTTTTTTGGGGGGTATCTTCACCCTCTTTATAGGCACCTTTATCGCTTCACTGCCCTGCTTTTCAGGGACTCTTGTACACACACACAACTGGCCTAGTATGCTCTGCTTTTTGGGGTATATTCACCCTCTCACCTTTATCGCTGCACTGCCATGCTTTTCAGGGACTTTGGCACACACACATAACTGGCCTAGTATGCTCAGGGTTTTTTTTTGGGTATATTCACCCTCTTTTTAGGTATCTTTATCGCTTCACTGCCCTGCTTTTCAGGGACTTTTGCAGAAACACACACAACTGGCCCAGTATGCTCAGCGCTTTTTTCTTTGGTATATTCACCCTCTTTTAAGGCACCTTTTTTCACTCACTGCCCTGGCTCTGAGGAACTTTCTGTACACACACACTTTTTCTTATATACTTTGCTTTAGTGGGGTATTCACTATTTTTCACTGCACTGCCCTGCCATTCAGGGATTTTTAAACACTTTATTTGAGTATTGGTGGCTTGCCCTCTTCTCAGGGGCTTTTCTCACGTTACCTTTCACTGCACTGCCCTGCTACTCAGGGACTTTTAACCACTTTCACTTCTAAGGTTTATTATTTACTGGCCACAGGTGGGGACTGTTCGCTTAACAGCCTCATCGCACCGGTATTCTTATAGTGGTCCCGGCCACACAATTTTAGGAATCGGAGCGCAAACTGGTCAACGCTCAACTAGTTGCTGCGCTTTCCTCGCCTTTTCATACGTGCGATATGCCGTGAACGGAAAGCTGTAAATAGAATACAAACTCAAAAGAAAGTATGGGTGTTACTTTAGTTTTTTAACATATGTACATGTAAAGGTATAAAACGTTACCTTATTCCAAATAAAATGTTACCTTCCTTTGGTTGCTGTCCTTGTGGCCTCCAACACCTTGTTGCTGCTCCGGGTGTTTCATTTCCTTCTGGCGGCCTGGATGGATTCTAGATGTTTAGCGGCCCCCCCAATTTACACTGGTGCCAAGATCTTATTGGATTTTTTCCTGCCAACTTACCGAAAACTCTTTTTGCAACGGCTAACTACTGAATGTCAAAACCAAATGTAAATAAAACACCTTCTTACTTACACTGCCTATTCACAATGGATTTTGGTATGGTGTGTTTGATTGATTTCCAATGGGAATTGGCAATTATTGGTGGGCAGGTTTTAAAAACGCAACATTGTTGGAAAAGACAAAATATACGAGTTTGTTGTTGGACGCGTGAAGTCAAAAATGAAAAACTAATGGCAGCTGGTTTTATTACAAAAAAATTAAAAATGTTTCAAGATCCGGCTCGAAGGACCATGTTCGAGCGGGGACAAATGTAGCCGGAATTCCTCGTGAATTTCGGAAACGGGGAAACTTTGGGGAACCGCCTCTTGAAACTCGCGATAATGAAAAACTTACCAGCTGTACCTAGCTGTCCAACAACAAGTAGCCAATTAAATATGCAAAGATGTAGGTTGTACGTATATATATATATGATAGCCTGTCGCACAGGCCTTTATTAAAAATATAAAATGATGAAATAAAAGGTATGGTGGCGCTGGTAAAAGAATAAGGGAGAGTCTATAGCTGTTCGTCCCTTTTATAGGCCCTAAGGAAGTGACGCCATTTAACGGAACCGTTTTTCGTAGAGCAAAGTCCAAAAAAGGAAAAGAAACGCAACAAGTGCTTGCAGCGAGTTTACACCAGCGACCTCTCCAGGTGAGGTTTAGGGATGATTATGCATGCTTTAACACCATTAAAAAAGTTAATTAAAGCAAGCCACATACTCACTTGCAGCAATCCACGCCTAGCACATATGAACAATTTTCAGAAGTTTAAGAATTAATGTAGTTTGACGTATTTCTTTCATATGTACTTTATTGTATAGATACAAGTATTGTACGAATTCTGAATTAATAAAAGTAAGTTTTTCACCCTGTAAATCATAAGGCAGTATTAATTTCTACCTAGAACTGGAAAAGAGAAAATAAAAATAAAATAAAAAAATTTTAAGCACTTCCTTCATATAAATGGACAAAAATCAGGGAAAAATGTCTGCATATATAAAGACATATTCTAGCTAAACTTTAATTTTTAAATTTTGACATAGAAATTTCAAAAATATTTATGAGAAATAAAAATATAAAGGTGAAGCGCAATTGCTTGATTAATAATATCTCCTTTCCTACCAATCCAAGTAATGTGCGCTCCCCTTTTATATTTTTATTTCTCATAAATAAATGTGCAATTTCTACGTCAAAATTTAAAAATCAAGGCTTAGCAAGAATATGTCTTTATGTAAGGAGACATTTGTCGCTGATTTTTGTCCATTTATATAATGGAAGTGCTTAAAGTTATTTTTTTTTATATTCAGCTTTTGAAGCAAATGCAAAAGAGATTTTATTTCGGAAGAAGTGTTTTGTGTAAAATTATTCCTGTAGTTGCTTGTAGAACCCCATAAACTTCAATAAAAAAACTGTTAAATATTTTCTCGTACCTAATTACATGTAATCATGTTCCGTTATTGCACAGTTGAAACTTTCAGAACGCTTGATTTTTAATGTGAGTTCAAAACACTTACTGAATTTAGGCTCTAGTATGAGCTTTAAACGTTTAGGGAAAAGTAAGCGTCTATAAAAGTTTCAGTTAGTCACAACGCAATTTTTTGAACCGATCTGGGTAAGTGATAACAATTTATGCCTTAATGCGTCTAAGTCATATGTGTTGCCAATATGTAAAAGAGTAGTGCATGTTGAGGATATTCCAGAGCTGTTTATCGGTAATAGTACTCTACTGATTACAAACAAAACTAAAAACTTTGGCTTTGTCGTCAACTCCAGGTTAACCTGCTGTGATCACATTAATGGTACTGTCAGTAAGGTGTATTGTCTTACGTAGACTGAGAATGTCTGCGTCGTTCACGCCTTTGGAAACTAGGCGAAAATTAGCTAAACAGCTTATCATTCCTCACATAACGTATGCTGAACTTGTCTACAGCAAGCTTGATCCAATTTCCGCTCACAAAATTAATGCCCTATTTAATAATGGTACCCGTTATATTTATGGTCTAAAGAAATTCGATCACATATCCCAATGGAGGAACGATATTCTGGTTTGTAGTATTCATGACTACCTTGCTGCTAGAAACTGTATGTTCATATTCAAATTACTAGATTGGAAGTCCCAAACTATTTGTATGAAAAGTTAAATCCAACAAAATCCGTTAGGGTTCATAAAATGGTTATACCGAAATACAACTACCTGACATCATCCAGACTGTTCTTCATCAACGCTGTGAACAACATCCCAGAGTTTGTTAAATCTGTGCTGAACAGGAATAACTACAAGGAAATTATACATAGCTACTTTAAATCACGTTAATGAGTGCGATTGTATATAACTACTTCCTACTATCGGTCTAACTCTTTGTCTTTTTCGTCTTTTTTTTTCTTCTCTTTTCCCATTGATTTTTCTACTTAGATATAAGTTCGCTTAAATTTAAGTTTAATGCATTTTATTTAATTTAATTTTATTATTTTAATTAATGTTAGTTGATGTACTTTTAAAAGACTGTTGTCTTACATGTACAACCGCTGTTTGTTGTTAAATAAATAAATAAAATCTTACTAAAACCTAACTGCGCTACACATTTTATTTCATTGCAATCAAGCAAAACTAGGTTCACAACGTTTGGTTGGTGAAAAACGTAGACTTATCCTAGAAAAGTGATAATGTTATACCTAAATAATTAATGTGGTATTTGTATGCTTCTAATATTTCTTTTCTATTTATTAAAGTAATAGCCTTTACTCGCGGCCCCCTCCGCAAGGAGAAAATGAAATATATGGGCTATTCACGTTAGCCTGCTTATCGAGTTATCTGTTTAAAAATGTGTGTCTGTCAAATGTATTATATTTTTTTAATAGAGTAAAAAAAAACTGAATGAGCTGATAACCTGATAGGGTCCTCAAATGATCCCGAAACTATACAGAAAAAAACACGAAATGACCCCGACGGTATCGGGGACAGATTCCGAAAACCATCCAGAAATATCCCAAGAATAATCCCAAAAAAGTCCCGAATGGCAACGACACGATTTTTACTGACCCAGACGACCAAACAGAAATGATCCCTGAAGGGTACCAAAATGATCCCAAAATAGTCCCAACAATACCCTGACGGGTTCTTGGACGGATCCAGGAAACCCTCCAGAAAGAATTCTGGAAGGGACCCTCAATGATCCCGAAAGAGTCCCGAAATTACCATACAGAAATGATGCCGATGGATCCCGAAAACCATTCATAAATGATCTAGCAGTAGTCCCCAAAAAGGTACCAAAATAACCCTCACGGGAACCAGGACGGATCCCGAAAACTATCCAGAAATGATCCCGGAAGGGTCCCAAAGTAATCCCGAAATAGTCCCGAAATGACTCCGACGGGATCCGGACGCGTCTCGAAAATCGTCCAGAAATTATTCCGAAAGGGGCTCGAAATGACCGCGACGGGATTACAAATAAGGTGAAGCTAATTATAAAAGCATGTTAATAAGGCAGCAGGCGCATTGAAGCGAATGAAGAGTTACAAACAAACATACAGGTGAAGGT
The DNA here is from genome assembly GCA_029619165.1 of Eurosta solidaginis. Taxonomy (NCBI): domain Eukaryota; kingdom Metazoa; phylum Arthropoda; class Insecta; order Diptera; family Tephritidae; genus Eurosta; species Eurosta solidaginis. The sequence continues at coordinate 14,699 of JARSSU010040561.1, forward strand.
AATAAAAGAGTGTTAATAAAAACAATTTATGGAGGAAGGATGGAGGAAGGAGAAGGAAAGCACCACAGATCGTTTTTCGAAAATTGTTTAGATCTCGACCTGTATGAGCCAGCTACCAAAAATTATTGATTTAGGAGAAAATTTATTTCGGTTGATAAAAATTTATAGATTTTTCAAAAGAGGGGAGGGGGGAGGCTGGGACGGAGGGTGTCACTGCTCACTTTGTAAGCCCTCGACTTATTTGGTTTACTTAAAGTTATGTGTAAAAATTTTTAAAAATTAATTGTTCGAGGGGTCATCCACCCCCTTTCGATTTTCAAAAAATTTTTAGCCAGTAGACTATTGTCTATCGGTGCCCCAAATTTCATCAAAATCCGTCAAGCCGTTCTGGCGTGCTTCAATCACAAAGATGAAATAATATAAATAAATTATAACTGGGGGACCTGCCCCATTTTCACAAACTAGCTAGCAGATCCTTTTAGACTACTCGCTATATGTGTGCCAAATTTCATCTAAATCCGTCCAGCCGTTCTTGCGTGATTGAGTCATAAATACAAACGTCCCCGCGGCCCCGTCCGCAAGGAGGAAATAAAATATATTGGCTATTCACGTAAGCCTGCTTATCCCGGGGGGATCCCGAAAACCATCCAGAAATGATCCCGGAATAGTCCCGAAAAAGTCCCGTAATGACGTGATCAACAAAGTCATCCAGAAATGATACCGGAAGGATCCCCAAATTATCCCCGCATATTCCTGAAATAACTCCGACGTTATCCCGGAAGTATCCTGAATATCATTTAGAAAATATCTCGGAAGGGTCCCAAAATGATCCCGAAATCCATCCAGAAATAATCCCGTAAAAGCCCGAAATGACCCTTCACATAGTCCAGAAAAGTCCCGAAAGTACCCCGACGGGATAACGGACGGATCCCGAAAGCTACCCAGAAATGATCCTGGCGGATCCCGAAGAGCATCCAGAATTCATCTCTGAAGGGTACGCAAATTATCCCGAAATTACACCCACGGGGTGCCGGACGGATCTCGAAATCCATCCAGAAATGATGCCGGAAGGGTCCCCAAATGATCCCGAAATAGTATCGAAATTATCACGGAAGAATCCCCATATGATCCCGGAATAGTCCCAAAAAAGTCACAACATAACACCGATGGGATCGCGGACGGATCCCGAAAACTATAGAGAAATAATCCCAGAAGAGTGCCAAAATGACCCCGACATAGTCCCGAAATTACCCCGATGGGATCCCGGACGGATCCCGAAAACCATCCATAAATGATCCCGGAAGGGTCTCGGTATGACCCTGACGGGATTATAAATAGGGTGAAGCTGATTATAAAACTAGGTTAATAAGGCAGCAAGCTCGTTGACGGGAATAGAGTTACAAACAAACATACAGGTAAAGCTAATAAAAGCGTGTTAATAATAACAACTGAAGGAGGGAGGATGGCGGGAAGATATGGAGAGCACCACCGATCGTTTTTCCAAAATTGTTTAGATCTCGATCTGTATAAGCCAGATACCAAAAATTATTAATTTAGGAGAAAATTTATATTGAGTTATAACAATTTATAGATTTTGCCCCCAGAGGGGAAGATGAGGAAGTGGTGGTGAGGAGACGGAGGGTGTCACTGATCACTTTGTAAGCCCTCGACTTATTTGACCTATTGAGTTTGTAATATTGGTGAAGGTCAGTAAACGTAAAATTATAATGTGTAGAAATTATTAAAAAGTAATTGTTCGATGGGTCGTGGGGACCGCCCCCCCCCCTTCACCATTTTCGAAAGAAAATTTCGCCACTAGACTATTGTGTATCTGTTCCCCAAATTTCATCAGAATCCGTGTAGCCGTTCTGGCGTGGTTCAGTAACAAAAACGAAAAAATATAATAATTAAATTATAACTGTTCCTAGTGGCGGGGACCACCCCGGCCCCCCCCCTTTCAAAAAAATATAGCTAGTAGATCCTTCTAGACTATTGGCTATATGCAGGCCCGACGAGAAGGGACGAATGGGGGACTCCCCCCGGGCCCGGGGTTTCTCAGGGGCCCGCGGTTTAGAGGTACTAAGACATTTGTTTTTAATTCAGGGGAGTCTTTAGTTGTTCCATGTGCAAATTTTAAGCCGAATTTCAAAAGCAACGAATATTGATAACTAATTTTTGCCTGGGCCTTCGAAAAGTGAGGAGACAATAAAAACATCAAACAAAAATGTATGCTTACATGAATCCGAAATCGTAAAGTTTTCGTGGTGACACTGATGAAGGTTCATCTTCAAAAAGGTCTTCCAACAATACCACCAACTCTGTATCAAAGTCCAGATTATTTAAACGACTTCGATATCGATACCGTGAATAATGAGTTTTTGCGGTATGAAGAAGTCAACGAAATAATTCGTCGAGGTCATCAAAAGTTTCTTGTTTTTTTCCACGTGATTGTCATGACGAGGCATTCCCTACCTCGTTGTTAAACAGAACCTTGCTAAATGGAGAGAAAGTGGAGCGTAACTGGTTAGTGTGTAGTGCCAGTAGCAATGCTTTTTATTGCCTACCATGATGTCTGTTCAGCACCAATACTTTAAATTGACCTAAAATATGTTGTGCGCATATTCGAAATTCCAGGTATGGAAGAAGCTATACGATAAACTGCCATCACACGAAAATACTCAAGATCACATTAAATGTTATATTCAATGTCGATCTTTACAAATTCGAACTCAAAACGAGGCTACGATTGATACACTTATCAGTGAACAGCTAATCACTGAAACTCAAAAGTGGAAAGAAATTTTATATAGAATTTTGGACACTATTTTATTTTTGGGTGAAAGAGGCCTAGCTTTCAAAGGCGAAAGTATATATCTTGGTGAACGAAACGATGGACATTTTTTGGGCATCTAAGTTCTACTAAGTCATTTGATCCGATACTTAGAGATCATTTGGAGAAAGTTAGGATTTCAGAACAGCAGCACAAACGTTTACAAGTTCACTATCTTTCCCAGACATTCGGAACGAGTTTATAGAAATTTGTGCAAAGCACGTGAGGGAAACTATATTAGACCAAGGCAAGAAAGCAAAGTATTTTGCTATTATCGTTGATGCTATGCCTGATGCTAGTCATGTTGACTACGTTCATTTTGCGCTAACTCTATTTCAATTCGAAAGAAACAAATTTTGTAATTCAAGAACGGTTTTGGCTTTCGTGAATTGTAACCAAAAAACTGGTCAGAAAATTGGTGATCTAATGTGCCATACTCTAGGTAAAAATGACATCCCATTAAAAGATTGTCGTGCACAAGTGTGCGATAACGGCGCCAATATGAAAGAAGCTTACAACGGAGCACTACGTCACATTCTCGACAACAACTCGAATGCTGATTACTCGCCTTGTGCAACCCACAGTCTCAATTTATGTGGTGTTAATGCTGCAGAATGTTGTACGGCTGAAATTACTTTCTTCGAAGTTGTACAAAAATGTTTTACAATTATCAGCAGCACTCCACAACGATGGGACATCCTCAAAAAAACACACAAAAAATGTACCGAGCTCTCTTCACAGTCTTTCAGCCAAAAGCCAAATTTGACTGCGCAAGCATACGGAGATGTTACCGGCATTCTCAAGAACATCAACAAGTTCGAATGTACCTTGCTGTCCTCAATTTGTTTTAAAATACTGACTACCATTAATGAAAGAAACGTGGTCCTCCAAGCTAGAGACGCCCCCATAGATGTTGAGGTCGGACATCTAGATGCCTTATTAGCTGATTTGAATTTGATCAGGAACCAATGGGAAACAATTTTAAACGAATGCAAAACAGTTGCTATTCAATTGAACATCTCGCCAAAGTTTCGGGACATTCGAAAGAGAAAACCCTAAAGACGTTCTGAAGATAATTTAAATGGGATGATTACGGATGAGTCAGAGTCTGATTTTAAAAGCAATGCATCCCTGGAGATCGTTGATTCGGTAATCACTGGAATTACTGAACTGATTTGTAGCCATGAGAAATTTGAGCGAGACGTTTTCCATTTTGTGGCAATTTGAAGACATGAATGAAGCTTCGGTTCGGGCGAGCGCAGCAAAATTTGTCGAAAAATACAAGTCGGACATTTTTCAAAGCTTAGAATGCGAAATAATTCACTTGAAACACATTTACGAAGCAAATTTGGTACAGGTCTGTCACCACTGGAATTGGTAAATGCTATCTACATATGTTCAAAACCTGTATACGATTTTCCCCAACATTTGTGTTGCTTTACGTATATTTTGCACTATACCTGTCACTGTAGCTAGTACAGAACGTTCCTTCAGCGTCCTTTCAAGAATCAAAAACTTTCATAGATAGTGTTCATCTCAAGAACGAGTTTCAGGACTTGCCACGCTTTGTGTAGAATCCGTTTTGGCAAGACAGTTAAATTTTGATATTATTATAAAAAATTTTGCAGCGAAAAAAACAAGAAAAGCCACTCTTTGATATCCGAACTTTCTATATTGAATAATGAAAATTTATAATCATCATTAAATTTATCAGAAATGTAGATATTAAAATGTTACCAAATAATTAGAAAAGATTATTTGAAACAATATGTTGCTGTTAAAAGAGAATTTTATTTCTAGGTTACAATAAAATAGTATAAATAGTAAATATTCTGTGTTAATTTTATTGCCAGTCCTTTTGATGTAATCCATCAATAATGATTCATGAATGAGACGCCATTAATTCAAGTTAATCAAATATATTAGTGGATTTTTTATAGGGGGCCCGTAAATTGTTTAGTCCAGGGCCCGGATTTTCTCTCTACGGCCCTGGCTATATGTCTGGACTTTCAAATATCAAAACTTTCGCATTTATAATATTACTAGCCTTTACCCACGGCCCCGTACGCAAGGAGGAACATATGGGCGTTAGCCTGCTTATCAAGCTATCTGTTTAAAAAATTTCTGTCTAATGTATTTTATTTTTGTAAGAGAGTAAAAAAATAACTTAATGAGCTAACAACCTGATAAGGTCCCCAAATGATCGAAAGCCACGATATGACCCCGACGATGTCGCGGACGGATTCCGAAATTAATTCAGAAATGCTCACGGAAGGGTCTCCAAATGGTCCCGAAATGACAAGGACGCGATTGGAGTTAACAGAACAGTTTATGGTTCCAATGCCCCATTGTGCAGAACGCTGTCTGAATATAACTGTTTGTCAAATTTTTTAGATTTAAATTTAACCTATTCTAAATCGGTAATTCATTTGAAACTAAAAAATTATTTTTTAAGCAATCTATAACTATCGTTTTATACTTTAATCTTAAGTGTCTGCTGTATTTTTTAGACATAAATAAATAACCCTTTCGGTACGGCTGGTGCCTATGTGTACCACCAAAGTTTAAACATCTCTAAAATGATTAATTTCTATTCAATCGAATTTAGAAATGGACCGTGCTGTTGATATTTTCGCAATCTGCACGTGCCTTAAAGTACAGTTTTACATTACCGTTATTCTCAGATTAGTGTTTTTTCTGTCGAGAGTGGTCGATAAGTGCAGCACGTGAAAGTTTTGTGAAAGATTCCTTTACATTCATAGTGAA
>JARSSU010040563.1:0-24065 GCA_029619165.1 Eurosta solidaginis
TATATACTATATATACCACCGATCTTTATGATTTTTCAGACAACACATATGCTATATACGTAAGCATTCGTTGAAATTTGAAGCCTCTAGCTCTTAAAATAGGGCAGTATGACGAAAAGTTCCTTATCTGAACAATCGGTTGTGGGGGATATATACTATATATACGACCGATCTCATCAATTTTTTCGCAACAATACGTGCAATATACGAAAGTATATGGTAAGTTTGAAGCTTCAATCTGTTAAATTGGTAAGATATTACCAAAAATCCTCTTTTTCTGAAATCGGTTGTATGGAGGATATATGCTATAGTGGTCCGTCCGGTCGGTTCCGACAAATGTCTAATCGGACACCCAAATACACCCGCTCACAAAATTTTATCAGATATCTCAAAAAATTGAGGGACTAGTTTGCATACACAACGCATATGGCCCAACGTGAAACAGATTATTAATTATGAAACATTGGAGGAATGCATTTTTCGCTGCTACTTTATGGAAATATTTCTACACAACAAAAATCACTTCAGTTTTTTTTTTCTGTTTGTCGTTGTTTACAAACTTTTGACTGTCAATGCATTCTTGCGTCCTAGAAGAATCGATTTAAAGTTCGAGGCGCAATATTTTGGATTTGTGACACATATTTATTATTTTTTTTCGGCTTTTTATATTTTTTGTAAGTGTGATCGTGAAGGACCATTGTAAACTCGATATTTCGAATGCAGAGTATATCGAATTTATTACCTCCATATGCCGTACATAAATTAAATGGCATCTTGACAAAGGCCACTTAGAAGGTGAGTCACAATTAATGGCCCATTGAACGACATTTTTTCTGTTTGTAAATGAGTAAGAATTCACAATTAACCCCCCCCCCCCCCCCCCCACTGAAATATTGAGATTATTCAATTTATTTCAGACGGGAACTAAATAAATGAGATCACTCAAAGGGGCAATTATATGCCCCCCCCCGGGCCAATTGATGAATGAAATTCACAGTGGGAGAGAAGGAAAGGAAAAAGGGAGATTGGGAGCCTACTGCAATGCCTTCCAAGCCGAGTTGTCGCAAATACAAACATGCAAACACTGAAATAGTATCAGTAGCACTTTTGCTCATCAACTAATTGTTTCATTATAAATTATTGGCGCCAACCACATGTGAAGGTCTTCCCCTGCTTCTGCTTCATATACGCTTTGTCCTTCATTATCTTAATACATGGACGTAACAAAGCGGAGGCCTTTCACAGTGGTCTGGATTTGGGCTTTCACAGTGGACTCCAGGGAAATATTAGTTAAAACACAAAAACTTTGATGGGATCGATTTTAAGTCCATTACATGAGTTTTTATATATGATTATTTTTTCAGCAATTCTTAAACAAAAAAGTATAGCCAATAAAAAAATTTAGTATGGGACAAACATATTTTTACCTTAACTCATTTTCCTCACATTCTCCTCAACTGATTAATTTATTATATCGCGAAAGTTACTATGCAATGTACTCGAGATAGTGGTGCGAAAAGGTTCGCGTTTTTTTATACTCAGTTGAGCAGAGCTCACAGAGTATATTAAGTTTGATTGGATAACGGTTGGTGTACATATATAAAGGAATCGAGATAGATATAGACTTCCATATATCAAAATAATCAGGATCGAAAAAAAATTTGATTGAGCCATGTCCGTCCGTCCGTTCCGTCCGTTAACACGATAACTTGAGTAAATTTTGAGGTAACTTGATGAAATTTGGTACGTAGGTTCCTGAGCACTCATCTCAGATCGCTATTTAAAATGAACGATATCGGACTATAACCACGCCCACTTTTTCGATATCGAAAATTTCGTAAAACCGAAAAGTGCGATAATTCATTACCAAAGACAGATAAAGCGACGAAACTTGGTAGATGAGTTGAATTTATGACGCAGAATAGAAAATTAGTAAAATTTTGGACAATGGGCGTGGCACCGCCCACTTTTAAAAGAAGGTAATTTATAATTTTTGCAAGCTGTAATTTGTCAGTCGTTGAAGATATCATGATGAAATTTGGCAGGGACGTTACTCCTATTACTATATGTACGCCTAATAAAAATTAGCAAAATCGGAGAAGGACCACGCCCACTTTTAAAAAAAAATTTTTTTTAAAGTAAAATTTTAACAAAAATTTAATATCTTTACAGTATATAAGTAAATTATGTCAACATTCAACTCCAGTAATGACATGGTGCAACAAAATACAAAAATAAAAGAAAATTTCAAATGGGCGTGGCTCCGCCCTTTTTCATTTAATTTGTCTAGGATACTTTTAACGCCATAAGTCGAACAAAAATTAACCAATCCTTTTGAAATTTGGTAGGGGCATAGATTTTATGATGTTAACTGTTTTCTGTGAAAACGGGCGAAATCGGTTGATGCCACGCCCAGTTTTTATACACAGTCGTCCGTCTGTCCTTCCGCATGGCCGTTAACACGATAACTTGAGTAAATTTTGAGGTAACTTGATGAAATTTGGTATGTAGGTTCCTGAGCACTCATCTCAGATCACTATTTAAAATGAACAATATCGGACTATAACCACGCCCACTTTTTCGATATCGAAAATTTCGTAAAACCGAAAAAGTGCGATAATTCATTACCAAAGACAGATAAAGCGACGAAACTTGGTAGATGAGTTGAATTTATGACGCAGAATAGAAAATTAGTAAAATTTTGGACAATGGGCGTGGCACCGCCCACTTTTAAAAGAAGGTAATTTAAAACTTTTGCAAAGCTGTAATTTGTCAGTCGTTGAAGATATCATGATGAAATTTTGGCAGGGACGTTACTCTATTACTATATGTACGCCTAATAAAAATTAGCAAAAATCGGAGAAGGACCACGCCCACTTTAAAAAAAAATTTTTTTAAAGTAAAATTTTAACAAAAAATTTAATATCTTTACAGTATATAAGTAAATTATGTCAACATTCAACTCCAGTAATGACATGGTGCAACAAAATACAAAAATAAAAGAAAATTTCAAAATGGGCGTGGCTCCGCCCTTTTTCATTTAATTTGTCTAGGATACTTTTAACGCCATAAGTCGAACAAAAATTAACCAATCCTTTTGAAATTTGGTAGGGGCATAGATTTTATGATGTTAACTGTTTTCTGTGAAAACGGGCGAAATCGGTTTATGCCACGCCCAGTTTTTATACACAGTCGTTCGTCTGTCCTTCCGCATGGCCGTTAACACGATAACTTGAGCAAAAATCGACATATCTTTAATGAACTTAGTTCACGTACTTACCTGAACTCACTTTATTTTGGTATGAAAAATGAACGAAATCCGACAATGACCACGCCCACTTTTTCGATATCGAAAATTACGAAAAATGAAAAAAATGCCATAATTCTATACCAAATACGAAAAAAGGGATGAAACATGGTGAGGTAATTGGATTGGTTTATTGACACGAAATATAACTTTAGAAAAAACTTTATAAAATGGTTGTGACACCTACCATATTAAGTAGAAGAAAATGAAAAAGTTCCGCAGGGCGAAATAAAAAACCCTTAAAATCTTGGCAGGTATTACATATATAAATAAATTAGCGGTATCCAACAGATGATGTTCTGTGTCACCCTGGTCCACATTTTGGTCGCGATCTGGAAAAACGCCTTCACATATACAACTACCACCACTCCTTTTAAAACTCTCATTAATACCTTTAATTTGATACCCATATCGTACAAACACATTCTAGAGTCACCCTGGTCCACCTTATGGCGATATTCGAAACGGCGTCCACCTATAGAACTAAGGCCCACTCCCTTTTAAAATACTCATTAACACCTTTCTTTTGATACCCATATTGTACAAACAAATTCTAGGGTCACCCCTGGTCCACCTTTATGGCGATATCTCGAAACGGGCGTCCACCTATGGAACTAAGGATTACTCCCTTTTAAAATACTCATTAACACCTTTCTTTGATACCCATATCGTACAAACGCATTCTAGAGTCAACCCTGATCCACCTTTATGGCGATATCCTAATGGCGTCCACCTATAGAACTATGGCCCACTCCCTCTTAAAAATACTCATTAACACCTTTCTTTGATACCCATATCGTACAAGCACATTCTAGAGTCACCCCTGGTCCACCTTTATGCGATATCTCGAACGGCGTCCACCTATAGAACTAAGGCCCACTCCCTTTTAAAATACTCATTAATACCTTTCTTTTGATACCCATATTGTACAAACAATTCTAGGGTCACCCCTTGGTCCACCTTATGGCGACATCTCGAAACTGCGTCCACCTATGGAACTAAGATAACTCCCTTTTAAAATACTCATTAACACCTTTCATTTGATACCCATATCGTACAAACGCATTCTAGAGTCACCCCTGGTCCACCTTTATGGCGATATCTCGAAAAGGCGACCACCTATACAACTACCACCTCTCCCTTTTAAAACCCTCATTAATACCTTTAATTTGATACCCATATCGTACAAACAAATTCTAGGGTCACACCTGGTCCACCTTTATGGCGATATCTCGAAACGTGTCCACCTCTGGAACTAAGCATCACTCCCTTTTAAAATACTCATTAACACCTTTCTTTTGATACCCATATTGTACAAACAAATTCTAGGGTCACCCCTGGTCCACCTTTATGGCGATATCTCGAAACGGCGTCCACCTATGGAACTAAGAATTACTCCCTTTTTAAAATACTCATTAACATCTTTCGTTTGATACCCATATTGTACAGACGCATTCTAGGGTCACACCTGGCCCACCTTATGGCGATATCTCGAAACGGCGTCCACCTGTGGAACTAAGCATCACTCCCTTTTAAAATACTCATTAACACCTTTCTTTTGATACCAATATTGTACAAACAAATTCTAGGGTCACACCTGGTCCACCTTTGTGGCGATATCTCGAAACGGCGTCTACCTGTGGAACTAAGGATTACTCCCTTTTAAAATACTCATTAACACCTTTCATTTGATACCCATATCGTACAAACGCATTCTAGAGTGACCCCTGGTCCACCTTTATGGCGATATCTCGAAAAGGCGACCACCTATACAACTACCACCACTCCCTTTTAAAACCCTCCTTAATACCTTTAATTTGATACCCATATCGTACAAACAAATTCTAGGGTCACACCTGGTCCACCTTTATGGCGATATCTCGAAACGGCGTCCACCTGTGGAACTAAGCATCACTCGCTTTTAAAATACTCATTAACACCTTTCTTTTGATACCCATATTGTACAAACAAATTCTAGGGTCACCCCTGGTCCACCTTTATGGCGGTATCTCGAAACGGCGTCCACCTATGGAACTAAGGATTACTCCCTTTTAAAATACTCATTAACACCTTTCATTTGATACCCATATCGTACAAACGCATGCAAGAGTCAACCTGATCCACCTTTATGGCTATATCCCTAAATGGCGTCCACCTATAGAACTATGGCCCACTCCCTCATAAAATACTCTTTAATGCCTTTCATTTGATACACATGTCATACAAACACATTCCAGGGTTTCCCTCGGTTCATTTTCCTACATGGTTATTTTCCCTTATGTTGTCACCATAGCTCTCAACTGAGTGTGTAATGTTCGGTTCCACCCGAACTTAACCTTCCTTACTTGCTTAGTATTGCGAATCACTTTTTAATTTTGGGTAGATTATATTTTTTTTTAAATTTAAGAATTCATGAGCTTACACACCGGCTTATAATAATTGAATTTCAATTATTATGTTTTCTAAATTTTTGATTTGAAGTTTTTTTCGATTGTTAAATATAAATTCATATAAAAAATTTTTTTTTATGAGTTATCAAATATTTTTGTTTTTAAATATTACCCAGAATTAAAAGAGATTCGCAATACTAACATTAAAAAAAAACAAAACAAAACAAAAAAAAATATTTAAGAATTTATGAGCTTATACCGGCTTATAATATTGAATTTCAATTATTATGTTTTTCTAAGAGAAACTGAAAAGGAGAAGAGAAACGCAACGAAGAAGAACTTTCACAAAAACATCTACATGGCACACAAATTATATAGAGACAAATTATCTCAATTGTGTTGTTGTGTAGAAATGAGAAAACTGAATTAAGCATGAAAACAATACCAGCAGGATGGCCTAGTGGTTAAAGGCTACTGCAGTTTCACCATGTGATTCACGGTTCGAATCCCGGTGAAACCTTTGATAACATTACAAAATTGCCTGATGATGATTACGTTGGCGGTTTTCGAAATGGGTCCATCGCAATATGCCAGTAAGGTTTCTTTCTTTTCAGTTTCTCTAGAAAACATAATAATTGAAATTCAATTATTATAAGCTGGTGTTAAGCTCATGAATTCTTAAATATGTGTTGTAATTTTAGTATTGCGAATCACTTTTTAATTCTGGGTAATATTTAAAAACAAAAATATTTGATAATTCAAATATATACAAATTTTTTATATTGAATTTACATTTAACAATCCAAAAAAAAGTTCAAATCAAAATTTAGCTATTCCAGATTGCTCGTAAATATATGATGCTTACTATCCAGCTTGTTCGTTAGTACAAAAAGAGTAATTAAAAGCAAAATTATTCGATCGGTCAATAGTCCATGAAATCTCGCAAAATATACATATAGGTATATGACAACTAAAAAAAAACAATTTTTATTATTTTAAGTAAAATGTTGTGTTTCATATGTATTATGTATATTCGTACCCACTTTAAAATTGAGAAACTAAAATATTTAGTTTTCTGTATCATAGTCGAGGTTTTGCGGTAGGAGTAGTCAGATTTCACTTCTTCGGATATTTCCTCATGCTTACTAGGTAATTTCGATATCCTCGATGAAATAAATGAACCAGAAAAAATAACAAATTATTTAAAATGTCATTTGTGGCTTTGCGGCTAACTTTTCTTGCATGGTCTCGACGATATGCTCTAAAATCTTTATTTCTGGATTCAGCGGCTTCTTCGGAAACTTTCCGAGAGGAATGGAACCAAAATGCTCTATTATTGAAGCTAATACCATTCATATAGTTCGACGTAAACTCGAATGGTTTCTCTGAGTACATGTTGAAACTTTTGTACATCTACTGGACACCCACATGAAAGTGCCCCTAATATTGTAGAGAATCGTTGAATGAGATTTTCACTAACACCAGTTATAGAGGCGGCAGTTTTAATGTCAGCGAAAAATCGTCTAGCGGTATTTCCATCATTCGTTGTACCGTGCCCTTGCTTTACCACGTCTACCAATAAACCAGTCTGAATAGTAAAAAAATATTTTAGTGAAGCCAAAATTGCTGGAAATCGGAAAAAATACCTAGATGTACACATATGCTCGTTAGGGTATGTCGATATGAAACCCGGTTACTACATGTCATAACTTTTTAAAATTAGGTTTTACGAAAAAATGTTATATAACAATAAATTATGGAAAAAGATCACAAAATACAAAAATGTCCATTTAAAGTCCTAAGTCCCAAATTTTCAATTTCGTTCCACTGTGCCTTTGGGCTGTTTTTCGTAGCACAATGCTTTTTATCAGACTTCCTTCGATGCACCCCGCTGATATCACGCATACAAGGATACATCTTCCAGAGAACTTTTCTCGGGAATACGCCAAGTGCTATCCGATATTCTCTCAACTCCCTTCATGATTCCGGGCCAACATCACGGCGGGTATGATAAAAACCTTATGGCGAGAAAATAAGTTATTTTTTAGTTGCCTTCTTGGCAAGAGTGATTCGCCGTTTGATTTTTAATTGTGAATCGTATACGTGGGCTGTAGTAAGTTCCGAGCTTTGCTGGCTACTTGCAGTCTGCTCTCTACCTGATGATCTTCGTGTTGGCTGAACAAATTACGGACAGGCAGTACCTCTTTCATGTAGTGAGATCCTTCTGCCCAAAGTTGGATGGCATATGTGTATATATATGTATATTTATATACATATGGATTTACGGAACCTTTGAATCTACACATTTTTGCGTTATTGGCCACAAACTGGGATTCTTAAACACATTAGTTTTCACATAATTTATATTGATGCTGACATAAATTGTCATATCTTTGTAGCTGAGTGAGCTACACTACTTAAAAGGCCAGCTTCCGAGTTTCAGCCCCCAAATTTCAACCTTCTCACTAAAAATTTCTAAAACAGTATCAGTGCGCGGAAAAGTATGCAGCATTGGGTATCATATGGTGATAAGGAATAACCGCTTAAGTCCTATGTATACAGAATAGGAGTGAGGCTGTTGTTCTTTGTGATCCACTTGACACTACTATACATATTTTTGGGAAAGCTGCCCCCATATTGTAACATTTGCTAACGCCCAAAACACATTTATGGTCACAGGGAATAACAATCTAACTCATTATACTTTTAAAAAGGTCTTAGGTGGCTATTCCTTATGACCAAAGGTACTTAATGTTGCATACTTTTTTGCCAGTTGATACTGTGTTTGTTGTTTTTTTGGCGATGTAGTTTTAGCGTTAGCGAATGTTGGGATTTGGGTGCAGGCTTAAAACTTGTTTGGCAGAATCGGTTAAATAACTCGGAACCGTACACTACATCACTAATTATTATTTTTGTCAGCCTATAAGAATTTTGAAGCAAAAATACATGACCATCCAAATTTAGAGCAATAATTTCACATAAATTGTATGAATATTGTATTAGTGACCTAAAGAAGAATTTAGTGTAACAACAACACCAATAAACTAGTAACTGCTCAAAGTCATTTCATTCAAATATGTTAATCAGTACATTTTACATACACATAGAATGTACACGTGTATAGATTTTTTCCCCTATGCCTTTAGCCCCGCTCATATCGGTGCTGTTCTTTAATCAGATCAAAATATTTTTAATTGTGCTTTTATTATATCATTTTGTATTGAAACTGTTTTTTATTATCATTTTTTATTTGTATCTAGAAGTGACTTATCGCCCAATTGATATAACAAAAGCAGTTTAATTAAAATATAATTTAAATCAGAAGTCAGTGAATTTGTAATGAAGGAATACTCGTTTGAATAAAGTTATTCCGTTTATAAAACAGTAGCAAGTGCGCGGAAAAGTATACATCATTAGTACCATATGTTCATAAGAAATAACCGCTTAAGTCCCATGTAAACGCATAGGAAGTGCGCATAAAAGTATGCAACACTTACTACCATACGGTCCAAACCAATAACAGCCTATTATGCAGCTAAAGCGGCTATTGCTTAGGACTATATGACCATGAAGGTTGGAATTTGGGTGCTGGAATTTGACTGCTATGTCGCGTAGTTTCAATTTTTATACTCAGCTGAGCAGAGCTCACAGAGTATATTTATTTTGTTCGCATAACGGTACCCTGTAACGGCATAAACTAATCGAGATAGATATAGACTTCTATATATCAAAATGATCTGGGCGAAAAAAGAAATTCATTTAGCCATGTCCGTCCGTCCGTAAACAAGATAACTTGAGTAAATTTTGAGGTATCTTGATGAAATTTTGTGTGTACGTTTCCTTGGCACTCATCTCAGATCTCTATTTAAAATGAACGAAATCGGACTATAACCACGCCACTTTTTCGATATCGAAAATGTCGAAAAACCGAAAAACTGCGATAATTCATTACCAAGGACGGATAAAGCGATGAAACTTGGTAAGTGAGTTGAACTTATCACCCAGAATAGAAAATTAGTAAAATTTTGGACAATGGGCGTGGCACCGCCCACTTTTAAAAGAAGGTAATTTAAAAGTTTTGCAAGCTGTAATTTGGCAGTCGTTTGAAGATATCATGATGAATTGGCAGGAAAGTTACTCCTATTCATATATGTGTACTAAGTACAAATTAGCAAAATCGAATAACGAACACGCCCACTTTTTAAAGAATAATAATTTTAAAAATTAAATTTTAACAAAAATTTTAATATCGTTACAGTAAATGAGTAAATTTTATCAACATTCAACTCCAGTAATGATATCGTGCAACAAAATACAAAAATAAAAGAAAATTTCAAAATGGGCGTGGCTCCGCCGTTTTTCATTTAATTTCTCTAGAATACTTTTATGCCATAAGTCAAACAAAAATTTAGCAATCCTTTTGAAATTCGGTAAGGGCATAGCTGTTATGACGATAACTGTTTTCTTGTGAAAATGGGTGAAATCGTTGAAGCACGCCCAATTTTTATACACAGTCGACCGTCTGTCCATCCGCTCGGCCGTTAACACGATAACTTGCCCAAAATCGATATATCTTTACTAAACTTAGTTCACGTACTTATCTGAACTCTCTTTATCTTGGTATTAAAAATGGGCGAAATCCATATCCGAATGCCATAATTACATACCAAATACCAAAAAATGGATGAAACATGGTGATTGGATTGGTTTTTTGACGCAAATATAACTTTGGAAAACTCTTTGTAAATGGGTGTGGCACCTACTATATTAAGTAGAAGAAAATGAAAAAGTTCTGCAGGGCGAAATCCAAAGCTCTTGAATCATGACTGTTCGTTGTATTACATATATAAATAAATTAGCGTGACCCGCCAGATGATGTTCTGTGTCACCCTGGTCGGATATCACGAAAACGCCTTCACATATACAACTAACGTTCACTCCCTTTTAAAACCCTCATTAATACCTTTAATTAATACCCTTATCGTACAAACACATTATAGAGTCACCCCTGGTCCACCTTTATAGGGATTTCTCGAAAAGGCATCCACCTGTAGAACTATGGTCCACTCCCTTTTAAAATACTCTTTAGTCCTTCCATTTGATACCCATGTCATACAAAACACATTCCAGGGTTACCCTGTGTTCATTTTCCTACAGGGTGAACTCCTCTTATTTTATCTCCAAAGCTCTCAGCTGAGTATGTAATGTTCGGTTACACCCGAACTTAGCCTCCTTAGTTGTTTACATTAGTCCTTAGTGCTACGCTTGGGATGTTTTTATAGGGTTGTCACCTATTAAAAATTGGTTAAAAAGCAATAAACTATGCCAATATGGGTATCATACTAAAGGTATTTTAAGACTTATTTCAATAAAAGTTCTCTAAACTATGGTTGTCTTCTGGGTAAATTTGGTAGGCGGTGTTCTACAATTTTCACGAGGTGGGCTTTTGAGGATGTTTTATATAGCACTCTCTTATCAATTATTGTTTTTTTATTATGATGGAAAAACTGAATGCAATTTGCATACCAATCATCGATCCCCTGTACGTTCGACAAGTTCCTTATTGGTGTTTAATTGCCCATTGAGAAAAATTTAACCAAATTCAATTGCAGTTATCAAAAATAGCCACACTGCCCCGCTTTCATATAACAACGAACAAAAGATCAAAGCAGTTAGCGTTTCATTTATCTTTATTTATGTATCACTTCATTTTATTTTATTAATTGCATCGAATATGATTTTATGGCCATATTTTATCTTTTGTTTTTCACTCTTGCACCACCCCCAGAGCGTTATAATTGCTGATGGCTCAGAACAATATAAACGTTTCGTTCAACTGCCCAGCCATTGACCTTCAAAGTCTACATTTTCAATGTCACCAATGCCGATAGGATACAACATGGCGCCATACCAATTGTTAAGGAAGTAGGACCATACATTTACAGGTAAGTGAGACTTTATTGTTGTTGTAATTAACGTACGTAAAAAAATTTCTTCACAATTCCAGACAATATCGCCGCAAGAAAGTGAAACATTTCTCACGCGATGGCTCTAAAATCAGTTATGTACAGCATCAGCATTTTGAATTTGATGAGGAAGCATCGGCACCTTATACTCAATCGGATCATATTGTGGTACTAAATATGCATATGAATGTAAGTGGTATTGATGCCAACCCGGCAGGGCACGCCCATTTTGACTGCGGGAATATCGATGCTATATATAAGAAAATGGTTTCAGCAATTTTTAATATCGTTGTCTACAATTAGTATTAATTGCGAATACGCCCGAAGTTGACCCCGATTATATTCTCTGTAGCGTAGCTCTGCGCACCTTTCCCTCGATTGTTGTTAATGAATTCAACCAGAGTCAATTCGACTCGCACGGCGATGAGGGCATCCCCAGAACATATTGTTTGTGCTCTATGGACCCTTTTATTTGCTTTACTATTGAATGTAGAGCCGTTTCCGTTTACCTTCGCTTATATTAGGTATGATTTGCTGCTGACAGTAGCAACCATGGAGTCTTACCCCATATACACACATCAAGCAAGCCCTCCAACGCTTTTAGGAGAAACGAAAAGATACTGATTGATCTTTGATACGTTTGTGGTACGTAAGCCACAGCTTTACCAGCTTTTGGAGCTTCCATGTTCCAAGACATGTAACTCTAGCTCATGTAACTGTTTGGGCTCGAAATTTTCAAACAGTTTTGAAGCCCAGCCATTCAAGCCCGTATTCTTGTAGGGCTTGAAAGCTCTAATAGTCCACTGAAGTTGGCTTTTTCGTGGGAGAGTCTCTGTTTCCCAGAGCGACGCCTTCGCAGATAATGGGAACCGGCATTTCATACTCCAGCTCACAAAAGCAACAGATTTGTGTATCCGATAATCTTTAACTTACTTAGGAGATATCGTAGTCCACAGGTCCACTCTTATTACATTAATGAGTTTGTCCGATACTCTTGTTGCTGGGAATATAAACAATTTGTCCTGGACATTCAACCCGTGTCGTCTGAACTGCTTTGTTTCACAGTTACTTATGGTATGTGCCTTTGTGAGTCCACAGAAGAGCTCTAAACCACAGAATGCTGCTTTAGTACCCTGCTTGGCTAGGAAGTCTTGTGTCTTGTTAACAAAACCTTGTTTTTGCTCCGAGATCATTTAGGACTAATTGTGTAAGACTGTAAGGCATGTAAGAATGCCTGCTAAGAATTCGATATGTAGCCTCTTTTAAGGCAGTTAGTGAAAATGATAGCGACCAAGGGGTTCTAAACCCACAAACAATTTTAAAGTTAATCAGAAAATATGATATACGGGATCGAAGACTTAAAATAGTTGATAGTCCACACACGTTGAGGCTTACCCACAGGAAGAAGACAGGCATATTTGCAGGGCAACATTGTTTGGAAGATTTGTTGGCAATCTGTATGTTTGAAAACGCTCTTACAACAAAAACTTTGGAATTCATCAGACCCGTCCACATTTCCAAAAAAGGTTCTCTACGAATCTTATCTTGCTTGTCTATCCTTTTTTTATACTTCTAATTTCCCAGACTCATCATGTAAAACTCCCAGTCCGAGATCTATGAAAGAACAACTTTCTGGAAGCTTTAAAATCTTCAGGCCACGGAGGCTTGCTTTTCTCCCTGTAAGTTTGTATCGGACTGGACTGTTTAAAGTTGCTATTACATTCCTTGGTAAGGTTTCCAAACAAAATGCATACTTTAAAAGACTTACCTAAATTTTGCTCTGGCTCCGTTTTTATTAAAATTTTACATTTTTTACTTAAAATTATATTGAAGTTTTTCATTTATTGAGGCTTTACTGTACTAACATTAATTATTGCATACTTTATGGGGTTGCAATGAAAAGTGTCCACAAGCATAGTAGACCTTCAAAAGACTTCTTTAATATACATATAAATACACATAAATTTTAATTAAAATTATTTTATTTTATTTGTTGTAATTTTCTCATAAAAAAATGTAAATAATATTATTTTCAGGCATTTTTACAAGTATTCGAAAGGGAAATAACAGATATATTGCAGGGTTTTGCGAATAGATTAAATCACAGACTAAATCATACGCCAGGCGTTCGTATATTGAAACGTCTGATGGAACGCATACGTGGGAAACGTAAAGTAAATTTTTCTTACATAAGTACAAAAACAAAACGCTTCAAATATATTTATTTCATTGGCATTAACTGGCATATCTACTTATCATTTTTCTCATCAAAACATACATAGACGCATCCGTATCAATCAAGCATATCGAAATATAATGGCTTATTTATTATACCTTTCATGAACATGAAATGGTATATTAACTTTGTTCCGATGTTTGTAACGTTGAGAAATATAGAAGATAGACTCACCATTAAGTATACCGAATTGATCAGGGCGACGAACTGAGTTGATATAGCCACTGTCCGTCCATCTGTGCTGTTTGAACGCAAACTAGTCCCTCAAATTTCGAGATATCTCAATGAAATTTGGCACAAGGATGCATTTTTGTATTATATTACACATTTGTCGGATCCGGTAGGATCGGACCACTATAACATATATTCCCATACAACCGATCGTTCAGAATAAGACGATTTTGGTAATTTCTGCCGCAATTTAGAAAGTATAAACGTGAAACTCGGTGATATATATTCTAATATATCATAGAAGATATCCTGAAAAATCACTTTGATCGGAGCTATATATAGTATATATCCCATACAACCGATCGTTCAGATAGAAAGATTTTGGCCATTTATCCTTAATTTCCAATATAAAAAACGTTAAACTTGGTGATATTTATTCTAAATATATATAGAAGATTTCCTGAAAAAATCACTTTCGATCGGAGCTATATATAAGTATATAATCCCATACAACCGATCGTTCAGATAGAAAGATTTTTGCCATTTCTCCCTTAATTTCCAATATAAAAACGTAAACTTTGGTGATATTTATTCTAATATATCATAGAAGATTTCCTGTAAAAATCATTTCGATCGGAGCTATATATAATATATATCCCATACAATCGATCGTTCAGATAAGGGGGTTTTTGCCATTTTTCATTTTATATTAATCTTAAAAATCGTTTACTATATATTATCTTATACATCCGATTATTTGGAGATTACGAACGGGATAAGATTATTGTTCAGCCCCATTCATGAAAGGTATGAAGTCTTCGGCACAGCCGAAGACAGTCCCGTCCTTACTTGTTTTTCATTGGCATTGTTATATAATGTGGGAAAATAATATGGAAATATGATATATGTATGTAGATGAAAAAAGGTGGTGAACTATTCAAATTTAACTCTCTCTCCCCGCATAACTGCACATAAAAATTTAACATTAATTAGTTTTCTTTATCTGCTTATAACTTTGATAACGAAGGCCGTCAAATTTAAGTCCCAGAAATAAACTAATACTAGCTATAAAAGGGCTTCTCGAAAACAATAACCAGATTCGGTACTCAAATTACAGCTCATTTCTGGGTCTGAACTTTACTCAAATTTTGTCGGCCCTTGTAATTTTCGTGCATGTTTCATGGGATTGAGATGTGGTTATAGGGATATTCCATAAAATTTAGCATGTATATTTCAGTATCTCTTTAGTAAAATATTTAGAAAATATATTGATATTCTGTGATATATACGTAAGTAGGAATATCAAAGTCGTTTATTCATAGGGCATTTAATTTGCGGGTGGTACAAAAATCAGTTTACCGGAGCCTTAAAAGCAATGGGATAAGAAATTGAAATGTTCGAAGAAGGAAATTGAAATGTTCGAAAAAGGATTCTCGCATATTATACTTACTTTTATAGTATTCTTTGTGTAGCATAAATTAATATCTACTCAATTCATTCTGAAGCAAAAATAACTTTTTATGCATAGCAAAATACTTGCATTCATTAATCCTCATTTAAATACTTAAAATTAACTGAGCCTATAAAAACCATTTTAAAAATGTTAACGTCCCTAAAATTTTAGAGAGTTTATACTAA
Source organism: Eurosta solidaginis (assembly GCA_029619165.1). Classification (NCBI taxonomy): domain Eukaryota; kingdom Metazoa; phylum Arthropoda; class Insecta; order Diptera; family Tephritidae; genus Eurosta; species Eurosta solidaginis. The sequence continues at coordinate 15,709 of JARSSU010040563.1, forward strand.
TAAATTGTTTACAACAAATTTATAGAATCTTACAAATGGCTGCGTGGTATCATAGACAAAAAGTAATAGGAGAACTCAAAGTAAGTGGCTTGCCGCGTTTTGAAAGTTCTTATTTTCAAGCTGATGTAGCCTATTTTATTCTTTTGACAGATACTTCAGCGCAATGAGATTCCTTATCATTTTGAGCAGCTAACCCTCAGCCTTTGATTGCAGATGTTTCGTTTTTATAAAATTTAATTTGTATTCAATAGGTTTTAAGTAATATACATATGTGACAGGGGCGGATCAATAACTTTGGTTGAGTGCACGATTTGAGTCATCGCTGATCTACCAACCACCGTAGCAACGGCAATTTTGCAACAAAGTAATGATTGCTATTTTTCTGAAAAGTTTTTTTATTGTTTTTGAACAAACTTATAGTCCAGCTCGTCTAGTTTACTTTTAATTTGCATTTAAAAGTCCAACTTGTCACAATGTTGACCATGTGAACAGAATCCTGATGTGTTTATGTTTTGGTGCAAAACTAGTATTGGTACTTATAAAAACAAAGTTCACACTGCCGCTTGGAAATGCCACCATCTTACCATCCAGTTCATTTCACATTTTCCCAGAGACAACAGGAAGTTAATACGTGTTGATGCAATATATGCTAAGGATTGGCACACCATTTCCCTTTTGGAGTAAAAAAACTATGAAAGGACTTATCATGGAGAGTTGAAGTGTTAGTCGGAAATATTAAGCTTTGTGCAGATAGACATATTTTCTAGGACACCAAAGTCGTAACTCGTCCAGTTTTGTTGTTATTCCCCAAAGGCCTCTTATAATTCCTAATCTTTAAGTGCGGATAAAATAACTTATAAACGAATTATAAATGCATTATTGAAACGAAGGAAAAAATTCACTGAAGCAGGCACTGACTATTCGAATTGGAGTTTGACTTTGAAATATTTGAGATATATTTGACATATGGCGTGCTTTTATGACAAAACCCAAGCAATGTTGTTGTTGTTGCTGTTGTTGTAGCGATAAGGTTGCTCTCGAAGGCTTTGGGGAGTGTTATCGATGTGATGGTCCTTTGCCGGATACAGATCGGTACGCTCCGGTACCACAGCACCATTAAGGTGCTAGCCCGACCATCTCGGGAACGATTTATGTGGCCACATTAAACTTCAGGCCATTCCCTCCCTCCCCCCACCAAGTCCATGAGGAGCTTGGGGTCGCCAGAGCCTCGTCTGTTAGTGAAACAGGATTCGCCGCGGATAGGTGAGGTTGACAATTGGGTTTGGAGAAGCTATATATTGCGCTGGCAACCTGAAGGGTTGCGCTACCCAGCTCCTTGAATCTGGTATTTTAGTCGCCTCTTACGACAGGCATACCTACGGCGGGTATATTCTGATCCCCTAACCCGGGGGAGGGGGTTTCCCCTCAGGCCAGGGGTTTCTCAGGGGCCAGCCATTTAGACGTACTAAGGCTTTTTTTTAATTCAGGAGATTCTTTGTGTTCCATGTGCAAATTTTAAGCCGAATTTCAAATGCAACGAATATTGAGGAGACAATAAAAACATCAAACAAAAATGTATGTTTACATGAATCCGAAATCGTAACGTTTTCGTGGTGACACTGATGAAGGTTCATCTTCAACAAGTCTTCCAACAATACCACCTCACTGTATCAAAGTCCAGATTATTTAAAACAGCTTGATATCGGTACCGTGAATAATGAGTTTTTGCGATCTGAAGAAGTCAAGGAAATAATTCGTTGAGGGTCATCAAAAGTGTCCTGTTATTTTTCCACGTGATTGTCATGACGAAGCATCTCCTACTCGTTGTTAAACAGAATCTTGCCAAATGGAGAGAAAATGGAGCGTGTCTGGTTAGTGTGGAGTGCCAGTAGCAATGCTTTTTATTGCCTACCATGTCGTCTGTTAAGCACCAATACTTTAAATCGACCTAAAATTTGTTGTCCTGGCGGATATTCGAAATTCCAAGTATGGATGAAGCTATACGATAAACTGCCATCACACGAAAATACTCAAGATCACATTAAATGTTATATTCAATGGCGATCTTTACAAAATCTAATTCAAAAGGAGGCTACAATTGATACACTTATCAATGAACAGCTAATCACTGAAACTCAAAAGTGGAAAGAAATTTTATATAGAATTTTGGACATATTTTATTTTTGGTTGAAAGAGGCCTAGCTTTCAAAGGCGAAAGTATATATCTTGGTGAACGAAACAATGGACATTTTTTCGGGCATCTAAGATCTCATAAGCCATTAGGATCCCATACTTAGAGATCATTTGGAGAAAGTTAGGATTTCACAACAGCAGCACAAACGTTTACAAGTTCACTATCTTTCCGCAGACATTCAGAAAGAGTTTACAGAAATTTTTGCAAAGCACGTGAGGGAAACTATATTAGATCAAGGCAAGAAAGCCAAGTATTTTGCTATTATCGTTGATGCTATGCCTGATGCTAGTCACGTTGACTGCGTTCATTTTGCGCTAACTCAATTTCAATTCGAAAGCAACAAATTTTACAATTCAAAAACGGTTTTTGGCTTTCGTGAATTGTAACCAAAAAAACTGGTCAGAAAATCGCTGATCTAATTTGCCATACTCTAGGTAAACATGAAATCCCATTAAAAGATTCCGGGCACAAGGGTACGATAACGGCGCCAATATGAAAGGAGCTTACAACGGAGCACTACGTCGCATTCTCAACAAAAACTCGAATGCTGATTACTCGCCTTGTGCAACCCACAGTCTCAATTTATGTGGTGTTGATGGTGCATGCTCATGTTGTACGGCTGCATTTTACTTTCTTCGGAGTTGTACAAAAATGTTTTACTATTCTCAGCAGCACTCCACAACGATGGGATATCCTCAAAAAAATGTACCTAAACTCTCTTCATAGTCTTTCAGACAAAAGCCAAATTTGACTGCGCAAGCATACGGCGATGTTACCGGCATTCTCAAGTACATCAACAAGTTCAAATGTATCTAGCTGTCCTCAATTTGGTTCAAAATACTGACTACCATTAATGAAAGAAACGTGGTCCTCCAAGCTAGAGACGCCACCATAGATGTTGAGGTCCGACATCTAGATGCCTTATTAGCTGATTTGAAGTTGATCAGGAACCAATGGGAAACAATTTTAAACGAATGCAAAACAGTTGCTATTCATGAACATCTCGCCAAAGTTTTCGGACATTCGAAAGAGAAAACCCAAAAGACGTTCTGAAGATAATTTAAATGAGATGATTACGGATGATTCAGAGTCTGATTTTAAAAACAATACATTTCTGGTGATCGTTGATTCGGTAATCATGGCATTACTGAACGATTTCCGGCTATGAGAAATTTGAGCGAGCCTTTTCTTTTGTGGCAATTATGAAGCATGGATGAAACGATTCGGGCGATCGCAGCAAAATTTGTCGAAAAATACAAGTGAGACATTTCTCAAAGCTTAGAATGCGAAATAATTCACTTGAAACACATTTACGAAGCAAATTTTGATAAAGGTCTGTCACCATTGGAATTGCTAAATGCCATCTCATATGTTCAAAATCTGTATACAATTTTCCCCAACATTTGTGTTGCTTTACGTATCTTTTGCACTATACCTGTCACTGTAGCTAGTGCAGAACGTTCCTTCAGCGTCCTTTCAAGAATCAAAAACTTTCATAGATCGTGTTCATCTCAAGAGCGAGTTTTCAGGACTTGCCACGCTTTGTGTTGAATCCGTTTTGGCAAGACAGTTAAATTTTGATATTATTATAAAAATTTGCAGCGAAAAAGCAAGAAAAGCCACTCTTGATATCGAACCTTCTATATTGAATATTAAAATTTATAATCATCATTAAATTTATCAGAAATGTATTAAAATGTTACCAAATAACTAGAAAAGATTATTTGAAACAATATGTGGCTGTTAAAAGAGAATTTTATTTCTACGTTACAATAAAATAGTATAAATAGTAAATATTCTGTGTTAATTTATTTTCAGCTCTTAGTCCAAAAATCATTTAGTTGATGTGGCAAAATTTTTTTGATGTAATCCATCAATAATGATTCATGAATGAGACGTCATTAATTCAAGTTCATCAATGTATTAGTGGATTTTTATAGGGGGCCCCATAAATTGTTAGTCCGGGGCCACGTGAATTTCTCTATACGCCGCCCGCCTACGTTGGATGTGGAATCACACGTTGTAGACCTCTACATAAAAAGCTCTGCTCAGCTACTCCTCTCTAAGTGACATACATAAGATCACGTTCTTTCTCTTTCTCCTAGAGCGGTTCGCAGCAAAGAAATCACAAATAGTATCGACGCCTCTCTAACCAGCCCACAATCTAAAAACAAGACGGCGCGTACTAGTAGTCAAACGAAACGTGACAAAGAAACGCTGCGGTACTCATGTTACATAAAACTAATACCAGCAGAGTACTAAGGCAATCTAGTTCGCAAGATTATAACTTATCTCTTAACTTAAGTGTACAAATAAGAGGTTTTATAAGAAAACTCGGAAGAACAGTAGCTGCTGAACTCCAAACTTGCGAACGAATTTTTGAAATCAAATATTTTTCCCTATACAAAAACAAAGGCGGTCAGATGTGTTCTTCGAAACCCTTTTAATAACTATGGAAACAAAAAGAAGATAACTGATTCGAGCACCAAAAACGCCAGAACCCAGGAGAAAAAATTCGAATCAATTGACTTCTACCTACTAACGAACCACATACAGAAATAGCGATTGCGTTCCAAAATAAGTAAGATTGCAATACAACATTGCATTGCAACCATCAATATTTAAGATCGTAGAGTGGTTTTGTTCTCCCAATTCAAGCATTTTGTGCTAAGTATTTCATTTTTTGGGTGTTTCAATCAACGCACCTCCACTTGATCCGCTCTGTCTACTGACATACTTCTCATAATAAAAATAAAACCTAAAATAAATTTATTTATTTTTAAAAATAAATTTTTTTTAATATATTTTGGATGCCACCTATTTTCAAGCTATTAATCTGCTTAGTAGATAGTTATTAAAAATTCATTCTTTCTTATTGCATTTAGGCTACATTTAACACGCATGCGCCCCTCCGCCTCTTCAAAATCAAATTTTAGTTTTTATTAAATTTTTATAGTAGCGGTGTTTGGTTAAATGATTGCTTTGTAATAAAAAATGCTTTAGTCAAAAAAAAAAAAAAACTGTAAAAAATGCTTAGAAATATGGCAATAAAAATTTTGAGCTTAGCATGAATTTAATTTTTTTCACACCAAACTATTTATATGTATGTACTCGTATGTATGTAATCTAAATATGAATTTCAGTCGGTGTACAAATAGCTGAAAACGATCGGGATTATCGCTGCTGTTGCTACATTGATGCAAATCTTCAGCGCTGTCTTCAATGATCCCAAGTCAATGTCTTGATACGACCGATTTAGAGAGTTCCTAGCTTCGATGGTGTGCGTTCTGCACTCAATACAAATGCATGCCAGGCTATTGTAATCAAATTAAAGAGGGTGGCTCCAAGACAATACGCGAGCTAAGTGACGGAAGTTGGCATATTTTCGGTTTTCAATCAGTGAGTATGTTACGTTAATTATGTCGCACGCTTTGCTGAGTAATAATGTCATTCAATTTGTTGTTGTAGAAAATGCACTGGCAAAGAGGTGTACGAGGGTGCATACGGCAAAGTGCTGCTTCACAGCGTACTCGAAAGTTCAAAGCTAGACGATCACATAATCTACAGGTGTGGCTTAATGGCTCTGAGGGTGAAACTTCAATGTGTAATCAAATTAATGGCGCACTGATGCTCATCATATCCGCGTTTCGTAAAACGTGGCGACTCTATGTACATATTCAGCGCTGACATTTGTCGTTCGGTGCAATTATTCTATCAGAATGATATTCAATATGAAGGATACCCGGTTTTCGTTATTCGATGGTGAAAATTTATAAATGATATCGGTCCAGAACATGATAATGAGTTTTTGTGTTGATAAAGTTGGCGAATGTGATAAAACGAAAAAAAGGGTTGCTTATACGCAGGCGCTTTGGATTTAACAACGTGTCCTGGGAAGTATTGAATATGTGACCTGGAATCATGAAACGACCCTATTTGTGTGAAAACAGGTTTTCGAGAAAATCGCGTTTAAAGTTTTTGTTTAGCTGACTCGTGTAGCGGCTGGCCGTTGTAACGAATTTTGTAATCAAAGCTTGAAATTTGAAATAGTTCAGAACCCGATGACAAAAAATAATAATAAAAAAACTCCGATAGGTGGCGCATGGATCGAAATATTTAAAAAAATCCTCACTCACCTCCTCCCCTCCTACCTACGCCCTTGAACTTATCTACTATTGTATTGTCGTCAGTCCATGATAAGTCTGTATATTTAATCAAATCTGATTGTATACAATAAGAAAACCCCTAAATTTCACCCCTACGTCGTTGACTCATCTAATCATTATATTTTCAGGCTGTTCGACAAAAAAATTATTATACTTGCTCGAGTAAACTGCATAGTCGGTCGTTCCCAAGACCTTCGAAAACTGCAATTAGGGGCTACACTTTCGGGGTGATTTTGGGTCGACCCCTCAATCATTCCGACGTTATTTTCGGGGCTACCTCGCGAAATAAGTTTTATTAAATTTGAGGATTATTCAGTTTTATTTTTCCGGGTTTATTCAAGATCATTACGGAATCATTTCAGGATTGATTTTTGAGCCTTTAGACCGATATCTCCGGATTGTTCAGGCTATTCCAGATTATTTTGGCGCTTATTAAACACCACAAAACTAAATTTCATTTATTAACTATAATTCTTAGAATAGGAACGCAACGTTCCCAAAGTTCTGAAAAACTTAGTATTCAAACAAATTTTATAAAACTTTAATATTTATGAGGAAACAAATTAAGATACATTATTACGCAAAGAAAAAACGTGATACATTTACACAACTACTAACTCACGACACAATAGAAAAGACCATCATCAACCAGTCGGGAATAAAGTTGGATTGGTTTGATTTAAAAAATTAATCTCTTATTAACCACACTCTTTCATCATTATCATTCAACACACTTCTAATTAACGGGGTGATTCGATAAAGTGCTTTAAAATGGAAAGAAAAGAGTTTAATGTAATAATGAATAAGCAAGAAAACAAACCGTATATAGCTAAAGATTAGACAATACGATTTATTAAATATTATACAACTGATTAAATTAAACTCATTGGATATATCTAGAGTCAAAACTAAGTTTATCAATACAGGCTATTTCATGTTTTGACGATTGAATTTTCTACGGACTGTCAAATCTCTCAGTCTTCTTTCTGTTCAAGGTTCCTTCTTAAGAAACACTAAAAAAAGTTAGAGGAAAATTATATAAACTATCTTTGTTCTCGAATCTCTAATGTTAGAGAACGACTGAAAAACACACTGAAGAAACATAGCGTCCTCAAATGAGACCCAGCTATCAAATAGAGAAAACTATAGTTCTCCCAATAGCACTCTAATGTGTTTCTCTAATGGGATCCTAATGTGAATTTGCAATAGTTCTCTAATCACTCTCAACTCAATTACTATTGTAGTTCTCCAACAATTTTCTCGTGTCGAGATAACGTGCCTACATAAAGTTCCATAAACGTTAGAGACACGTTATGTTATTGGGATATTTGGGTATTATGAATAAGAAAGTTCGAAAATGAAGATAATTTCCAAAACAGCAAACACTTTGGTACTTCGATTTTTCCAGCAGATGAACTTGAAACTGATATACGAGCCATAAAATTCAAGGTGGGAACCGAAAAATTATATATAGACAATTCTATGCTTTAATCCAATTTTTATATTAGAAATAAAAGGAAAACGACTCGAATTATAAAATTCTACATGATTATTACACACTCTTGTGAATTGCGCCCAATAGTTTCTTTTTTTTTTTTAATTTTTTGTAGTAAAAAATATAACATTCTGTTTTGTTTTATTATCTAAAATTCTTTATTGTTGTTACAAAGAGAAACAGAGAAAACACCAAAGCTAAGCTGATGACTCATTTCAGATGTCGCTGTTCAGGGCAATTATGGCCCGAACTGTCAGCCATTTTATCATCTGATAGTTGGTTCGGCCTTTTGCATAAATTCTTCGATAGGATGCAAACACACTTTACTGACAAAAATATCCGAAGCGTCAGGTTTTTATAGACGATATTATAAAATACTACAAAAGAAGATTTATCCTTCAAGGGCACTATAGAATTACGTAAAAACGTGTAATCAACTATAAGAACTTCAAGCATCTGACTTAAGCCTTACACCTTTCCAAAATAACGTATATTCTTGAAT
>JARSSU010040564.1:0-28377 GCA_029619165.1 Eurosta solidaginis
CGAAAAATATGGTTGTCGTGAAAACTGATGCTACTTTTCAGTAGTATTATGTAGGACTAGTTAAGTATTTTAAAATAAACCTCCCTATCAGAAAAAGTGTCCTTTTAGTGATATCACTAGGTGTTTCATTAAAAACTCTATGATTACGTTCATCGTGCCAACAGTTTCATGATGGTATGCAGTTGAAAAAATATGTTGAATATTACAAAGCTTTGTTAATTCTTCGATAATTCCTTTTTTAAATTCGTACCTGAAATCTGACTTTTGGCATTGCATTGTACCGGTAAGTGAAAAATGAATCCTTCAAAAATTGCTGAAGGATTGTATATTATAGCGCTATATTAGAGTCTGACACAGCGACTTTACCTGAGGTTTTAAGTCATGGCCGCAAATCATGGTAAGACGGTTTAATGCGAACTTGTTGTTCCAATATTTGGACCTCGGTAGGGGTCATATCGTGGGCAATTACTAATCATATCGAATGGGTTTACAAGAGTTGGGTGTTAAAACAAGTTTTTACATTTTTGTTTTAGGTTACCTTGGCTTAAAAGACAATTCTTTATAATTTTTGATATATTCGATATAATCACGATCATGTTCTTCCATAAAATTTTTGTGTCGCAATTTTGCGTAAAGTCTTTTCATATATTCCGCAATGTCCAACCAGAATCATCGGGATCATTATGGTAAATTGTTTTCATAAGTTTTAAGATTGTTGTATCTTCTCTGTTTACTGTCTCCACTGATCTGTTAAAATAAATTTCTTAATGATTTTGAGAAAAAAATTTTATTTCAATATTTTTGAATTTGTAATAGTGTAAATGTTCAAAACATAATATCGTTTTTAGGCCATTTAATCTGCTTAATTTTGGCGTTGCCGGCTTCTGATTCAAGCCTCGCTCGAAAGTAATTTCTCTAAAGTCATTATTTCGTTAACACAAGCTCAAAACTAACTAAGTAGCATCGATGTTTCTTATGTTTAATATGCGCAAAAATCTTAATTTGTTGTTTTATTATTTTTATCGTACTGTCATAGTCTCGATCTTATTCGGTGTGGACTTTTTCGAAAAATTAAATATAAAACATTTGTCGCAGTACTATGTGTAAAGTATTTGTATTTCCCTTTGTGGTGTGTTGTGTTTTCCTGCCTTATGTAAATTGGGGTCTCGTGCCTGTCTGTTTGTCATGGCGTCTTAGTACTGTACGGCCAAAATTTGTTTGTTAGATTTCTTTAATCTCTCGAATTGTTATACGCGATTATGCATCAGTCAAGCACCAACACCTGTGTTGATTTTACCTTTTATATTATACAATAGTAAAGTTATATTCAGACAGTTCCGTCTGTATTTCCTTGAAAGTTTTGAAGATGGGTCTTGTCATAATTATAGGGAAGTATACTCAGAGGTCTATGGTCTGATTTTACAATGAAATATGGGGTGCCGATAAAGCGTATGATCGAAAGTTTACTGTGACTTGCAAAGTAAATAGATAAAAGCTCTAAATTCTAATAATAGAGGATTTTTCTTTATTTATTTTTTTCTGTGCTTTTCTTTTTCTTTTTTTTTTTTTTTTTTTTTTTTTCTGGTTCGGTCATGGTCGGCGTTAGTAAATAGTAATGCTTTAGACAAGCGAAAAAATAATTGGTATAATTCACTAACCTAACCTTTGTTAGGATGTGATCTATGTAACTAGTTACTTTACGAGGTCCGCCTTGCGTCAAAAAAAAAGAGTAAAGGATAAAAAAAAAAGATAAGCGATGTGTGGCTACCAGCATCCAGCGATATGTTGGAAAGCAAAATCAAACATCACCAACTGTAATAGAATGAATGTGTGGTGGTGGGGCTAGTAAAACCACTTCGGGATATATGGATAACAAAGTAAATTTTTTGGTGAAAGTAACTATAATTATGAACAAAAAACTGCTAATGCTTTCAAAGTATAAAAAAAAGATGCTCGCGGGCTTGTTTCGGTGTTGTAGGTGCTCTTCGATTGTTTTTTTTTAATTGGCCTGTCGATTTTCATTTGCTAGGATGTGCTTTCTTTTATTAAATCATGCTATAAATTTAATTATTTGTATAATCTTATATAAAAATAAAAAATATAATACTGGCTTTACTTAGAACTTATTCGGACTTCCCATTTAATTTTTTTTTGTTTATGTTCGATGGCATTTCGCGTCTACTTTTTCTGTATAGATAATGGTTCTTTTAATAATCTCTGGTTTCTGTTTTTTGTACTTTTTGTGTGGACTGTGGTGTCCGTTTTCACGATGGCTCTTTTTTTTTCTTCTCCATTCCGGCTCTTTAAATGAATAAAAAATGGCTCTTTCTTTAAAAATGAAAAAATGCTCTTTATAATTTCGAAATTTGGTTTTTGTTGTTGGATTCGCGGACTGATTGCACGCACAAAATCATTGACCCGTGGTCTCTACGAGACGAGTCGACTACATCAACAGACCAAAAGAAATAGGAAGCGAACTCATGCACAGCTACAAATGACCTCGCGTAACTGGGACCCACACCTCTCTTTCGGTCTTCTTCTTTTCTTCTTCGGGTATAAATGCTCTTTTTTGGGCTCTAGTTCTTATTCTCCTTTTGTGTTCCTTCGTTCTTAAAATGCTTCATTGAAAATGTCCAATGCTCAAAAAAAAATGCTTCCTTGGCCTTCTCTTCCTTTGATTATCTCTTTCTCTTCGCTGTTTTCTTTGTGGTCTTGTTTTGTGTGGGGTTTTTGCTGTCTCTTCCCCTTTTTGCTGCTTTTTAGAAAAAAAAATGAAATGCGTCTTCGCTCTTCCTCTTGAACCCTTCTTCTTTTAAAATGCTCTTGGATGTCTTATTTTTTTTGTTTACCGTCTTACTTCCTACTTTTTTTCTCTCTTCCTCTCTTTTTTTCAAAAATAAAAATGCTCTTCTTTCTTCCAAATGAAAATGCTCTTTTTCTCCTTAGTTTTTTCTTTCGCTTCGCTCCTTGTTTCCATTTTTTCAAAAAATTGCTATTCATTTTCTTTTTTCCTGTCTTTTATCTCGTTTTGTTATGCTTTTCCTAAATGTCTCTTTCTATTCTCTTATTACGTTCTTTTTTTTTCTGATTGCCTGTCTCTATGCGCTTTCTCTTTACTCCTTAAAATATGCATCTTTTTTAAATGCTCTTTGCTAAAAATGCTCTTGCTTTTTCTTTTTACTTGCTCTTTGCGTTCCTTGCCTTCTCTGCTCTTACTGTATATGATGCCTCCCGCTGTTCCAATGCTCTTTCTCTTGTCTTCCCTTAGTTTAAATGAAACAACTGCTCTTTGCTCTCCTTGTTCCTCTTTCTTATTCCAAAAAAAAATCGATATTTGCTTCACTCTTGATCTCTTTTATATCCCATCCTTTTTATGCTCTTCTTTTTCTCCTTCCGTACGTTCATCCCCCAACAATGCTCTTTTCCTCCTACTCCTTCCTTAGTTTTTTCCTCCGTTTTCATTCCCTCCTACTTGTCTGTCAGTGTTCTCAAAAAATGTTTCTAGAAAAGAGGGAAAACAATTTAACATCGCCCTCTTCTGTCCCCGTATTCCCTTTCCCTTTCTTTTCTTTTCGCTGTCTGCCTCTTTTCTTACCCCTCTTTTATTGGGTTCCTTTTTTCTTTTTCATGGCTCTTTTTAAATGCGGCTTTTTGAATGCTCTCTTATTCTTTTTTTCTCTTTTTACTCTTTTTACATCGGCACACTCATCTTGTAAACTTTTTTCTAAAGTTATAAACATTCGCAGTCAATAAAACAATCACAATATTCCTTAACATGTTTCAAATCACTTTTTTCGTATTTGGCTAATAGAATTATTGCATTTTCTTCATTTTCTCTTAATTTTCGATATCGAAAAATGGGCGTGGTACAATAGATCAGATTTCGATTCAACTTTATTCATACAACCAAGCATAAAGTGAGTTCAGATAAGTAAGTTACTGAGCTTTAGTAAAGATATATGACATTTTGCTCAAGTTAACTCGTGTTACACTACACTTCGGCGCGACCCACAATTGGATCTCACCGACGAATATATCCACAGTTCAAGATCGGTATCATTCCGGTACTTTATCGTTGCTACCCAACGAATTCCTTAAGTAGCTGGACTATGGTCCCGTATTTTTTGTGTATGTGGTATCACAACGAGACCTTCGTGTTGTCCAAGTGAGGCTATCCTTATCAGCAGAAGCCTACCCACCTAACCTATCCACCCACACAAATAATCCTATCGTGTTCAACGGCCAATGCGGAAGTCAGCAAAACCGATGACGACTGTGTATAAAAACTGGGGTGGCATCACCGATTCCGCCCATTTTCACAGAAAACAGTTAATAAAATCTATGCCCCTACCAAATTTCACAAGGATTGGTAATTTTTTCTAACAATATGGCGTTAAAAAGTATCCTAGACAAAAATTAAATGAAAAAGGGCGAGCCACGTCCTTTGAAATTTTCTTTTATTTTTGTATTTTGTTGCACCATATCATTACTGGAGTTGAATTTTGACATAATTTACTTATATACTGTAAAAGATATTAAATTTTTTGTTAAAATTTTACTTAAAAAAAATTTTTTTTAAAAGTGGGCGTGTTCCTTCTCCGATTTTGCTATTTTTATTAGCGTACATATAGTAATAGAGTAACGTTCCTGCCAAATTTCAATCATGATATCTTCAACGACTGCCAAATTACAGCTTGCCAAGTTTTAATTACCTTCTTTAAAAGTGGGCGGTGCCACGCCCATTGTCCAAATTTTACTAATTTTCTATTGCGTCATAAGTCAACTCATCTACAAGTTTCGTCGCTTTTAATCGTCTTTTGTAATGAATTATCGCACTTTTTCGGTTTTTCGAAATTGTCGATATCGAAAAGTGGCGTGGTTATAGTCCGATATCGTTCATTCATTTAAATAGCGATCTGAGATGAGTGCTCAGGAACCTACATACCAAATTTCATCAAGATACCTCAAAATTTACTCAAGTTATCGTGTTAACGGAACGACGGACGTACGCAGGCGGACATGGCTCAATCAAATTTTTTTTCGATCCTGATTATTTTGATATATGGAAGTCTATATCTATCTCGATTCCTTTATATATGTACAACCAACCGTTATCCAATCAAACTTATATACTCTGTGAGCTCTGCCACTGAGTATAAAAGAAAGGTCAAATGTTTGTAGTTGGTTCGCCGTGTTGAAGAGATGCGTCGGTCGATTTTGTTCAAACTTTCACAGGAAGTTGCGTAAACTCACGCGGTGTTACTACATAGGTTTGGTTGCGGAGACAATACAGGGTCTCGAGATATAGGCCGAAACGTGGGGGCCTGAGTACCCCTAGAATGTGTTTATAGAAATAGGATAACAAATGAAAGCTGTTTGATGAGTGCGTTAGTTGAGGGTAATTTTCATACAACCCCTGGGTGACTATAGTCAAGAGAAAATAAAGAGAAAGGAGATTGAGAAAGAGATAGAATGAGACGAAGATGGAGATAGATGAAGCGAAAAAGACGGAGGGAGGACGGACTAAAAAGGATAGGAAAAAAGTGAAGAGGGGGAGGGCAGAGTCAGACGGAAAAGTTTATTAAAATGTATGTAGATTGGCCAAATTTGGGCAGGGCACGTTCTGCCGGGTCTTCTAGTGTTTTAATTATTGATATAGAGTAAATTACAAAGTTTACAATGGCCCGATAGTTACTAGGACATGTTTGCGAATTTCACTTCTTCATCGGCTAACTTTTCCGAGAGCTGAGTTTGGACTCCACGTTAAAATTTTGTTAACTGATGCCTTTATCCACTAAGCTATATGAAGGTCCGTGCTCGCTTGCATTTGTTCTTTAAGTATTATCTTTTGTTGTATTCCTTATATACGCCTTTAGTAACATACTAATTCTATATGTTTTGAATCCTTATTTTTTGGATTACTTAGACGCGCTCTCAAAACTAAGCTAAAAGTTTGTGCTGCAGCAGTGACATTTTTCGTTTCAGTTTATTTAATTACATAGCAATAAATTGGCATTTTTTTAAAGGTTGGCATCACAAAAATACATTTATTCAACAAACTTTTAGCCAGCTGTCTTCTGTACTTTTAATTATATTTGAAAGAGAAAACTGGTCGCAAGGTGTCCTTCGGCCAAATCTGGAGAATTCCTATAAAATAAATAATATCACATTACAAATTGATATTTCCATCAATTCTCCTTTCAGCACTATTTCACCTTTTTACAGAGTCATCATAAAGCTGCTACGTGTTGCTACGTATTTTCAATTATAGCGTAATAAACTAAGGACGAACTAATGGCAGCAGAGTTTAAGTGTTATGCGTTTGCCAAAGTTATGTCTTTTGAGCCATAGAGCCATTGCGTGGGGCGCTAGAGGGCGTGTAGCCATGTGTTTTGTAATGTATCGGTGACACACTGCGACAGCAGACGCAGTAATAGTAATGTTGAGTGTGAAATGTTTTTTGGGTATACTACTGGTAACGATTTGTATCGATGTCTTAATAATTTACTTTCGATATGACTTTTCGATTTTGTTACAGATTTTCATTCAGAGGGGAAAGATTGGCGAGAATTTGCTTATCGTAGTGCGTGCGATTAGTTGTATCAAAAGTTACTCGATAAAAAGCAAAAAGTCATCGATTGCTATCTAAAGTGGTTGATTTACTATCGAGAGTTGTCGATTATTTAGTGAAAATATAGATGTTGCTGTTAAAGAGTTTCGGTTTTTAATCAAAAAGTTAGTGATTTGTTATCGAAGTGCCACCAATTTGTTGCCGTCGTATTATCGATTTTAAAATAGAATAAAACTTGGACTGTTTTCGTAAGTGATCCATTTGTTATCGTAGAGCTACTAATATGTTGTCGTGTATAATCTATTTAAAGCAGAAAGAATTTCGATGTTACCTCAAATCTATCGTTTTGTGTCATCAAGGGTTATCTCATTTGATGTCGAAAAGTCATCTATTGTTTTTCGAAAAGTAATCGATTTACTAGCGAAAACTGTCTTCAATTTATCGATTTGATACAGAAAAGCTATGATTTACTGTCGAATTTTTTTGATTTTCATATCGTGTTGTAGTTTTGTCAACGACAGCTTCATGGATCGATACCCAAGATAAGAAGGCGATAACTCACAAACATCTGATAATTCGCGACTGAACAATAGCATGCCATATCCTCCAAAACCCAAAAAATTAGTGGGGAAAGGAGTACTTGCATTTTGTTACTCTAAACTTTTGATGTGAACGAGATAAACGAAACTCAGAATCTGTTAAGTTTACGGACCTTTTTTTGTGATTAGTATGACAATACACAATAATGAAATACAAACCCACTTCTATACTAATTTATTAAAATGATTTAAAAAATTTTACGAAACACATTAATTTTCTAAAACTATAATCTGACTTTGAAATTTTTTCTTTTCGTCCAATGTTTTAAGAATACCTTTTTATGTAAGTTGGTAGGCATTGCAAAGAAATTTGATTGTTTGCAACAACGCCTGTTAAGTTGAAGTGTAGTTCATTATGTGACCCCACATTTTATTTTTTTATAAATAACGTATTCTTCTGCGCATGACACTGACCAACTTAAACTGCATTTAAATTTAAAAATAGCATTGCTTTGCTTCCGTTTTAATTCCACTTAATGCGTCTCATTTATTAGATCAACATCTGCATAAGCAAAGCCAAAAGCGTAGGCAACTGACCTGTTGATAAATTCATGTTTAGGTAGATATGTATGAAGTGTTTAGGTGTACTTACTCATTTCAAATACTAAATGAAATAATTAACAAAAAAATTTTTTAAGTTAATAACGGTTTTATATTGAAAACATACTTACATGAAGTAATAATAATACTAAAGCTAGAAAATATTTGGTAGGGTGCTAGTACTAGTCATCACACTCTTCATCAATCTTGGCGTTGATCAGACAATTAAATAAAAGCGTTGGGCGCGTGAAATTTCTAAAATGTGAGGCTGGCATACCTGATTAAGGCTGAACCTTAATGTATGACTATCAATAGAAATTTGACGCGTCCAACGCCTTTATTTAATTGTCTGATCAACGCCCTAGATTGATGAGGAGTGTGATGACTAGTACCTAGCACTTACTTAATTATTTTCTAGCTTTTAGTATTAGTATTACTTCATGTAAGTATTGTTTTCAATAAACCGTTTAACTTAAACATGTTTTTTGTTTTTAAGTACATTGCCTCTTATTTCTCATTCTATTTAGTTCATTTAGTGACTCGTTTATTACATGGACTTTTTCCTGACAATTTGTTACCAACTAAGTCATCAATACATAATCCTTCCAAGACTTTACTCGACTCTGCGCCACATATGCTTGTCCCTCCATACCAACTCTCCAAATATTGTGATGTCACTTCTCTGCCGGTCTGTATGTACATTTTGTTCCAAATAAGAGCCAATCGGACATCACAGGTCCGCTTTCTATTCTTGTATGTATTTGTGTTCCAAATATGATCCAAATCGAATCACAAATACGATTTTTGTGATATCTCGATCCTTGCGCCACTAGTGGCGATTTGTTTTCATAGGTCGCTTTTTGTTCTTGTATGTATTAATGTTTTCCAAATATGAGCCCAATCGGATCACAAATACGATTTTTGTGAATATCTCGATCCCTTGCGCCACCTAGCGGCGATTTTTTTTCATATGTCGTTTTTCTCTTTCTTGTATGTATAATGTGTACCAAATATGAGCCAAATAGGACCTACAATACGGTTTTTTGAATATATCTTGATCCTTGCGCCACCTACCGGCGTCATAGGTCGCTTTTTATTCTTTGTTTGTATTTATGTTGTCCAAATATGGGCCACATCGGACCAGAATACGATTTTTGTGAATATTTTGGCATTTACAAAAAAGAATGAACAACTCTTTTATTATCCAAGAAGATTCTAGAATTCATACACATACAAATACAAACAAATTACAATACAATAAATCCACAAATTGCATCAGCTGTTTACATAAACATTTCATGTCAGTTTCGTGACTTCGCGGAATAAATGGCGGTATGAGGCGCCACATCTACCCCCCTTCCAGTGACAAGGCCCGGAGCGAACTTTACGCTTTTTTGAGCGCTCATGATGTCCTAGAGCGGCTTCACAACTCCTGTGCATATATTAAAATGCAGGCTAAAGGCGCTCCCGTGAGACTGAAACCATCTTTCCTGTCGATTTTGATACATCAACACGATCAGTTGAACGCTTCACCACCAGTACGGCCCAGAATAGGTGGCTCCGAAGTTCGCGCAATGCGTCTGTCCTTAACAAACATGAGTACAGTCCTGTTAAATGCTGTGAGTGAACAAAACTCCTCTTGATATGATGGCTGTTGGAGCTGCTGTACCATTTCCTCATGTAATCTCGAAATTTTTTTAGCATAAATCTGTGGTATTAACTAGTTATATGTTCCAAATCGTCGTAGAACTGCGTTTGGTAAGCGTATGTGACTCCGTAAATAAATCAGAGACGATGCAATCGATATCTTCTTTATAACAGGTTCTCAACCCCAACAAAACCGTTGACAGTAGCTCCTGTCCATTTTCCTCCAGGATTACACATCAGAGGGGCCGCTTTAAAGTATGATCGGTGCCAGCGTTCAATCAAATCATATCGACTGCGGATGGTATGCAGTGTGTGGATGGTGCTTACTACCCAACATTTTGGCTAACGATTTGAATAATCGGATTCGAATTGTGCCCCTTGGTCAGTAGTTATCGTTTTATGGCAACCAACAGTGCAACCCAACATGTCCAAAATGTATTTGCCACTGTTTCGGCAGACATATCTTCAAGGTACCGCTTCTGTCATCGCGAAAACGGTCGATCATCGTCAAGCAGTACCGATGCCATTAACCAATGGCATGACTACAAGGTCCAAGAGCACGTGATCAAAACGGTTGTCTGGCATATCTATATGTTGGTAGTTGTGAATCACGTCGGGTTCACCACTTTGTATTTACAAACGAGAATGAAAACTTCTTTTAAATTCACGAGATCAGAAATCATACACATACAATACAAACAAAATACAGTACAATAAAATCCACAAATTGCTCAGCTGTTTACATAAACTTTCATGTCAGTTTCGTGACTTCACGGAGCCGCCACAATATCTCGATCCTTGCGCCAGCTAGCGGCGATTATATTATTGTATTGTCATCGGGTCTGAACTATATTCCAGTTTCAAGCCTGTAGCTATCGGAAGTACTTAAATTTCAATTACAAATTCGTTCACAACGGCCGTGCATGCGGCCGTGCGGCCTGCCTGTCAAGTCAAGCTATATAAAACTCTTAAAAAAGTACGAAGTGTTTGGGTGAAATCGCATATATCATATACTTAGAAGTCTTTAAATAATTTCAGAATCCAATATTTCTTACTAAAAGGTGCTCATTCTTAAGTTCCTTATACGCCAATTTAACAGATAGACATTTCGATATAACGATAAAGACTGAAATATTAGATATCACTATGTCCTCCTGCGCGACCTTATCACGGCCGTTATATAAACGTACCACAAGGGGCATGTTAGTTAGGTTGAGTTGGCCGCTCAATAAAGACCGCACATAGACTGAATGTGTCCATAGTGTTACAAGAAATGGTTTGACGACCACCAGAAGAACACAATCAGCTGCTAGTACATTTGTTATAGAATAGACGTATTTTTGGCAAAATACTAGCATTTTCTAGGACCCAGCTTAATTGCTTTCTCGACATCTGGCAACTCTGCCGCCCCTAATACTGGAGCCTTCTTCTGAGGGATATGAGCCACTTTGTGAGTATGACTATCGTAGTCTTTGCACATGATCTTAGAAATTTTGCAGACCCGCGCTTTTTTCCACGCCTTTCTTGCATTATGGATCATATGCAACTCTTGTCTCCTTTTGATTCTCCCAAAAAACTGATCAAGTATTATTTACTAGGGAATATATGGTCCCTATTTGGACAAAGACTAAGCTTGGAAGGGTAACCCTACAAAAAAATGTAGCACAAAATATTTAGGATTTATCCTAGATAGCAAGTAGTCGTGGAAACTCCATGTGGAAGAGAGCCCGAAGAAAGCCTCCACCTATGGGGTTCTTGTTTTGTTTGGTTGACAGCAGTATATTAACGTACGTATGCCAAAAACTAGAGTGGGTATGCAGATTATCAATAATTAGACTTAATGGTCAAAATATCGCATAAGCCACTGCAACAATGATTAAGACCTTGGGGCGGTCTGAGTGCAGGCTGCATGGCCATAGCACTACAGCGCCACCTTATGTCGGGCAAATGGATATATAATCCCATGCTGAGCTTGGAAAGAGTTCTGGGCTCACAGTTGAGTCGGAGGGTTGGCGCCAGGTTGCAAAAAATGGCAAAACATACTATGCACGTACATACCGATGGTTCCAAATTAACGAAAGGGATCGGTCTGTTGTTTACGTGTGTCGACTCAGAAATAAGTAGATACTAGAGGCAGCCACGTTACTACAGCGTCTTTCGGGCGAAAATCTGGCAGTGAAGAAAGCAGCAGTAATTCTGGAGGAAGCGTGCTTAAGCTACGCTCGCATATATTGATAGTCAGCGGCAATTATACAAGGTGATGGCAAAGCGAATTAAACCCAATTCGTCGGGCAAAGGAATGCCAAATCAAAGGAAAATAAGTATTGATTTCGATTAACTGACATCTTGCTGTGCCACGGCTTGGAAATTATCAAAGAGAAGCAATCAGCTGGTGTATAATTTGTCTTGCATGAAGTCACTCCCATAATGCCACTTTTTAACACGCTTTTATTAGCTTGGCCTGTATGTAACGGAATCTTTTAGCTTAATTTCACCGGTGTCTAGAAAGTCTGATTAATTTGAAACTTTGCATACCTATCAGGACCGATGACAATTCATTAATGTGATGGTGTCGTGACATAAGGTCTACGTCCATAAGGTCAATTGGCCTTATTACCCACTTTGAATGGTCATAAGTTTGATTGAAACTTTGCACACATATCAAGGCTCGATGACAATGCATTAGTGTGATGGTGTGCTGACATAAGGTCAACGGCCATAAGGTCAATTGGCCTTATTACCTCTTTGAATGGCCATAAGTTTGATTGAAACTTTGCACACGTATCAAGGGTCGATGACAATGCATTAATGTGATGGTGTGGTGACATAAGGTTCACGGCCATAAGGTCAATTGGCCTTATTACCACTTTGAATGACCATAAGTTTGATGAAACTTTGCACACGTATCAAGGCTCGATGACAATGCAATAATGTGATTGCGGTGTGACATAAGGTAAACGGACATAAGGTCATATTGAACACATAAGGTGAATTGACCACCCCAATGACCATAGATGTGAAACCTTGCACATAATGCGTCAAAACGCATTCCTTTATTATGATAGAAGTGTGATGCATGGCACATCTACGAAAGATCATACTGGAGCCCTTTTAACACGCTTTTATTAGCTTGGCCTGTATCTATGTAACGGAATTTTTGAGCTTAATTTTCACCGGTTTCTAGAAGTCTGGTTAATTTGAAACTTTGCACACGTATCAAGGACCGATGACAATGCATTGATGTGATGGTGTGGTGACATAAGGTCGACGGCCATAAGGTCAATTGGCCTTATTACCACTTTGAATGGCCATAAGTTTGATTGAAACTTTGCACACGTATCAGGGCTCGATGACAATGCATTATTGTGATGGTGTGGTGACATAAGGTCAACGGCCATAGGTCAATTGGCCTTATTACAAATTTGAATGACAATAGTTGATTGAAACTTTGCACACGTATCAGGCTCGATGACAATGCATTAATGTGATTGTGTGGTGACATAAGGTCAACGGACATAAGGTCAATTGGCCTTATTACCACTTTGAATGGTCATAAGTTTGATAAAAACTTTGCATACGTATCAAGGTTCGATGACAATGCATTAATGTGATGGTCTGGTGACACAAGGTCAACGGCCGTAAGTTCAATTGGCCTTTTTACCATTTTGAATGGCCATAAGTCTGATTGAAACTTTCACACGTATCAAGGCTTGATGACAATGCAATAATATGATGGTGGGCTCCATAAGGTTACGACATAAGGTCAATTGAACTTGTGACCACCCCAAATGGCCATAGATTGGAAACCTTGCACATAATGCGAAAAACGTATTCTTTATTATGATAGAATGGGATGCATGGCACATCTACGAACAGCATACTGGAGCCCTTTTTAACATGATTTTATTAGCTTGGCCTGTATCTATCTATGTATCTATGTATCCATATATGTATGTAACGAATCTGGAGTGGAGCCGAGAGCCCCGGTAATGCAGAGCTCCGACTCCGTTGCACCTTTTGAAGTATTTAAGATAGGTACTTTTAGCTAGTGCAGTCACCAGACCAAGGCACCATAAAGAAGAATCGGGCGCACAATAGCTGTGTAAATACAGTAGGTCAACTTAGGGATAATCCCCAGGAGGTGCCAATTGCCCTCTGCAGGTGACCGCTCTGCTGCTCCTTCTTGGATTGCTCCACTATATGGTCACTCCATAATAGCTTCCTATCCAGAATGACTCCCAAATACTGACTTGATCGCTAAACGATAAGAACGTACCCCAATTCTTGGCGATGTAAGATTTGGTACTTTTTACCTCCTCGTGAGAGAACAAGCTCGGTTTTATCCGGGTTGACTTCCAAACCTGTGGCGGGTTGTACTCCTGGAGCAGCTCCAGGATGTCAGCTGGGTCCGTTGGCGTCACTGGAACGCCAGGGTCTAGCCCTTGGTCGTGAGGGGTTATTACGCGCCCCCCACTACCTTGAGGCGCGCGCCCGGATATACCACCCCTATCAGCGTGACGGCGGCCCTATAGAGGTTGACAAACCTGACGTCGTCACAGGCAATTAGCTTGACATTGCCCTGGAACCAACCTGCATCGGTGTAAGATGGCGGTGGACCAAGGTTGTCTTTTTTACCTTAACGGCCACCGTAGCGCGGCCTCGATCAACTTCCACTGTTGTTTCCGGATCCTGCCGTCTTTGCTGCTCTCGTCCATAATGCCAATGATCTGCGGACCCTTGGCAATTTCGGCGAAAGACCGCGTCCAGCTTCCCTGCGTCTTGGTCCTTTTCGGTGCCGTGGGGCTGGCGTTTCGAGGTTTCATCCCTCGATTAAAACTTTTAAAATTACTTGAACTAAAAAATTAAGAATAAATATAGTTTAAAAAAACTAAAAAAACACGCTTTTATAGCAACCGAACTAAAAAATAGAAAATAATTTTCAATTACAAAGAGTTTATATAAAAATTGTAGGAGGTCAAACAATCGTTTATAGTTAATCACCTCAAAATAAAATTATAATAAATTTAAGTTATTATATTAATAATATTATAATCTATAATTTAATTCACAGTAGAAAGGGTGGGGTGCTTGATATTGAATGTTACAATCATTCTATTGGCAACTATCTGAGAGGAAAGATATGAAATGTAGTCAAATGCACCCCACCTTTTTATTCTGAATTAAATTATTCTGTTAATAACTTAAATTTTATTATAATTTTATTTTGAGGTGATTAACTATAAACGATTGTTTAACCTTCTACTACTGTTATATAAACTCTTTTTAATTGAAATTTATTTTCTATTTTTAGTTCGGTTGCTATAAAGCGTATTTTTTTTAATAAACTATTATTTATTTAGCACCCCTATCTGCTTGTAATTATGTGTGGATTATTTATTTTTAAAAAGTAAAGTCCTCTCTCAGCAAACCATGCTCTACAAGTCACAAGTCCTTCTATAGTGCAGAAAAATGGACCATGACAACATCAGAAGAGGCGGCTCTGTTGATGTTTGCGTAATGCAATCCATATTAAAGCAAACCGAATTTCTCTTTTGTAAACAAAAAAACAAGTGGGTGTCATAACACCAAAGTTCATTAGAAACATAAATAACACTAAAAAGAATCCAATGAGAGCAAAATATAAGCTTTTGGCGTGCATTTGGGTGTTATAACAAACTCTTCTTTGGGCTTCTATGATATAAGAAATTACACTCATATCAGACAATCAACGCAAGAAGGGAAATACGTTCACTCAAGACTCATAACTGAGCTTAAAATGAGCGTAATCGAATTGAAGTTAAACTCCTTTCTGACACATTTTTGACTCCAAATATTTGCTGGAATCAGACTGACATTAAGATGAAAACGTTTCTGTGTTAAAATTTTTACAATGACTAATTTTTCCAGAGTAAATTTGTTCTAAAATTTTATATCGACAGCTGTTAGTAATCAGTTCTTGATTTATGTGGAGAACGTATTCCCATATATTCTAGCTCTTACATTCCTCAGTGTTGAATATATGTAGTTGTATCTATGAGTATATGCGTCACACTTTATATTTTTATGTATATGTCAAGTGCTATTTTTATAGCATACTTGAATGGATTTACGCAGTTGAAAGTCACTTATGGCGTTTTCTTTTCTGAGATAATGTCGCCCTTTTAGTTGTTCTCAACTCTCTCGTGAGTTTTTGTGTTCCTTACACAAAAGAGGTATCATTACTTACAAATAGAGCTATCTTGCATAGCGCCAGGTGTACCAGTTCAAAACTTAGAATTTAAGAGTGCACGATGAGGGTACACAATTTTTCTAGAAAAAAAACACGATAAGTTTGCTATAGCTGATGCATTTTTACTTTTCTCAAGTATGGTAGATTAATTTAAATGCGTTTTCGAATTATAATCAAATTCATAATTAGTCAGAAGAATCGACATAACAAAAACAATAAATTTACAAATATGCGCTGTATTATTTTTATAACCAGCTGTACTTGGACACAGGGTATTATAACTTTGATTGGATACCAGTTGGTTGTACAGGTATAAAGTAATCGAGATAGATATAGACTTCCATGTATCAAAATCATGAGTATCAAAAAAAATTTGATTGAGCCATGTCTTTCCGTCCGTCCGTATATCCATCCGTGACCACGACAACTTGAACAAATAGTGAGACATTTTTAAAGTGGGCGTGACCCCCCCTTTTTCTGTAACTCTTTCCAAAATACTTTTAATTGCCATAAGGCGAACAAACAATCTCCCAATCTGAACGAATTTGGTACAATTTTTTTTGTCATAGCTGCATCTGTTTAAACTGCATTTTCACCTGCTTATGTTCATTGGTGATCGCTTCTGTATCCTTTTTGCATCTTTTTAATGAAAATGTGTTTAGAATAGAACCATATGAGCCGGACCCGTGCGCATCTTGCGCAACAAATATAAAGTATCATATCAAATATCAACAGAAGTCAGCTGTTCTATCAATCAAACATCTAAAAATTTACATGCGCTGCGCTGCCATCTGGCGAATGTTAGCAACTGCCGTTAATGCAGTGTTAGGTTAGGTTGAACTGGCCGGTACATGAGGACCTCACATATACTCACATGATGTAGTATTAGTTCTAATCAAATATTCTCAATAGTGCCATAGTACAAATAAATATGTGACGTTTCAATGAAGCGTGATCCAAATACGGATAGAAATTTAACATGCAAATGCAACCACAATATGAAGCATATGGATCAATTTGTTGTTGCATTTGCATGTTAAATTTTTATCGGTATCTGGATCACTGTTCATTGGAATGCGAGGATAGATTTCTTTGTGTGCTCACAATCGTTTATTTTTAACAAATTATTTTGATAAAATATAGCTAACAAAAGCACTACGACTAATAATGCCCAAAGCTTGCTAAAAGCACGAATCCCCATCTTTACAAACAAAACTTTATTTATAGATTTGGATTCCAAATAAGAGCGAAAAGGGGACCTGCACATAAAAACAGCAATTAGAAATATTATATAAGATATGTATTATTGCACAGTCTTATAACACGGGCGGCCACCGTGGTGTGATGGTAGCGTGCTCCGCTATCACACCGTATGCCCTGGGTTCAACTCCCGGGCAAAGCAACATCAAAATTTTAGAAATAAGATTTTTCAATTAGAAGAAAATTTTTCTAAGCGGGGTCGCCCCTCGGCAGTGTCTGGCAAGCGCTCCGATTGTATTTCTGCCATGAAAGCTCTCAGTGAAAACTCATCTGCCTTGCAGATGCCGTTCGGAGTCGGCATAAAACATGTAGGTCCCGTCCGGCCAATTTGTAGGGAAAAATCAAGAGGAGCACGACGCAAATTGGAAGAGAAGCTCGGCCTTAGATCTCTTCGGAGGTTATCGCGCCTTACATTTATTTTTTTTTATAACACGTTTTACCATATAAAGCAAACAACAACAGCAGTTCACAGCTGAGTATGTAATGTTCGGTTACACCCGAACTTAGCCTTCCTTACTTGTTAAATCAGTTATTATTTGCTTATTTAGTACAATTTGTCTGGGTCGCGCGACAGTAAGCAGACGGATTACGCAATTGATATTTTGCTGATAACGAAAGGCATTCAATGTGGGAATTTTGCATTGAAGGGTTATTATTGTTTTTTATGTACTATTATTGTAATTTTATGGATACTAAGATTTAAACAAAACGAAAATTTTATGAAGAATTCAAAAGGAAGTTCTCCTGTTGCCATCTGTAAGAGTTGTAAATTTTACATGCACTTTTTTCTGCAATCATTGATTGCGTTTCTAAGCTGATTGCAATCAAATATCTTCTTGCTTCTATCAACTAACAGTCGTTATCAATTCAGAGACAAAATTAAATACTGGATAATAAAACTACAAAACAAGTCGCATGCGAAGCAGCACAGTGGTCAATTTTGGGTACTGATTTTTGTCCCGCCAATTATGATGCAATTTTAAATCTTGAAATGCCCGATGATTAATTTTTAGTCGGATATATAGACTACATTCTTGCAGTCACAAAAAGGTGGCTAGACTCGCGCGGACTACAGTTGTCAGCAGAAAAAGACACAGTTGATGGGCCTAACAAACGACCATATGCCGCTACAAGTTAGCTTTGAACCCTTCTCCGGAAATATAACATCAAAGAAAGTAGTCATTTAATATGAAGTATAGTGAGATTCTCGACTAACATATTGGACGCAAATTCAACATACAACTGAATAGGCAACTAAACAGGTATATATCGTTGCTAAGCAGCCTGATGGCAAACATGTCAGGAGCAACAGAAATCAAAAGGAAGCTACTGATGAACATCACCCTATCCACGTTATTGTACAGCTCCGACTGGGTGGATAGCAGCATTTGCTTTAACACCAGTACGAATGTAGGTAAAGACTAGTTCAAAAACTCAGCACCCAAAATGTTAAGATATGAAGAAGTGAAATTCAGAAACATGTCCTAGTAACCAGCGCCTTGTGCGAATTTTGTAATTTTTTTCTCACACATTTAGCTGCGGTCAAAATAATAGCACCCACGCGCAAATTTATACTGACTCCGTTTACATCTGCTTAACTGTTGGGCCGATTCAACTCAAAACAAAATAATAAACTCTTTGATGTGAATGGTTTATTATCATAAGGAAACTATTTGGTATTTTTCAACAGTTTATAATACGCTACGTGAATTAAACAAAAACTTAAAAACCACACAGTCAAAATAATAGCACTTCAGTTCATTCTCAACAAAAATTAGTCGCGTGCCCTTTGTTTGCTATTACCGCGACACAACGCCTTCCCATGGAATCCCCTAAATGCTGGCATCTTTCAACTTTGATTTAACTCCAAATTTTCTGCACAGCCTCCCAGAGCCCTTCAATGATTGTTGGTTTTATTGTAGATACACCCTTCTTTATGTCCGTCCACAGATTTTTGATAGGGTTCAAATCTGGGGACTTGCAGGCCACTCCATTACATTGATAGAGTTATCGTGGAATCATTTTTTTTTGCCATTTTGCTGGTATGTTTGCGGTCATTGTCTTGCTGGAAGACCCACACCAGCGGCATTTCGTAGGAAGCATATGGCAGCATAATTTCATCAATGATTTTTACATAAACCGATGAATCCATAATGGTTTTGATCCAATATATAGGACCCACTCCTTGACACGAGAAGCAACCCCATACCATAATATATGACCTCCATGTTTGATAGTTTTTGCTGTAAATTGTGGCTGTATTCGCTGTTAAGTGGCCTACGGACAAAACATCTGGAACCCTTTCCACCAAAAATATAATCTTGGATTCGTCAGTCCATAGCACATTTCTCCACTTTTCTTTTGTCCAATTTAGATGTGATTTAGCAAAAGATATCCGTTTAGCAACATGCTTAGAGGAAAAGAGCGGCACTTTTCGAGGACTACATGCATTGAGGCTGTTATCTCGAAGTCTGCGACGAATAGTTTCCATGGTTGCCGGCACATCCAATGTTTTTTTGAGCTCTGTAGCTGTCATAAAGGGACTTGCTTTAGTCGTCCGTATTAACCGTTTTATTATTAAGGGTGACAAAGCTCGCTTTCTACCACGGGACTCAACTTTTTGCTCATATCTTAGGGCATTTATTATCATTTTATTGGAACAGCCTAGCAGGGAATACGATTTACCTTCGGACACATTTTTTTTATTAGTTCACGTTTTTCAGGGGAACAATGCTTTCCACGACCAATAAGTGTAAAATTTTTATAAAATTATTACACGATTTTATAAAAAGTACATTAAAAAATTTTTATTACCTTCCGTTTTCACTTTTTCACAAAATTTTGCAAAACAAATCTAAAAAAGCCGACTGGTGCTTTTTTATTGACTGCACGAAATGATAAGTGTTGACAAAAGATCTTTTACAACTGATTAACAGTTACAAAATTTGACAAAAATGCACACCCTGAGAAAGCATACAAAATGTAACTGTAATGTACACTCAAACAAATAATATAGTAAATAGGTGAAATTTTAACATCTTTCGAATCAGAATATTGCAGCTGGTGTTATTATATTGACCGGCAATGTATATCAGCTTAAGCGTCCTCCTTAGTATGGTACAGAACGGAAAAACCTTTAGAAATCCTAGGTCCATAGACTGGTAGAAACTACAGGAAGGCTTGGGCAACAAGGAGTGCAACAACTTCGTATCAAATTTGCTGAAAACTGCGCTCAACAGAGCTTCTCCGCTTAGAAGATGTAAGGGAAAAGCAAAGCCACCATGATGGAGTAAGGAGTTGAGTCTGCATAGGGGACAAACAGAGGAGACAAAAGTTGCGAAAAGCGAGGGAGCGCTGAGACAAATATATATATATGTTTAGAATTCATAAACGTGATATCAGCAGGTCAAAAGCGACTTAAAAATAAAATGTCTATGCAGACAAAAGATGGATCCAGCCAAATAGCGAGATTGAGGAAACGCCTATCGGGGTGAAATACTGTCCACGAACTGATAAGAAATGACAACACGGAAATAGCTACACAATAGGGAAGAATCCCGTAAGACTCTCCTTCCCGTTAGGAGATGATACGGAAGAGTTACGTAACAATATCTAGCAGTAGCATGTCTGGAGACGAATTGCAAAATTGAATGGGCGACAAAAATTGTTCGCCAAGTTCAAGTCGCCGGGTCCAAATGAGTTATTCCCTGCTATGTTACAGTTTGCAGATGGAACGATTGTAGAATGGTGTATAATAACATTTTAGGGTTGCAAAAATCTGAACTGTGTACCGCAATCTGGGAGAAGTGTTCGAGCGGTATTCGTACCGAAAGCGGGAGGAAGCAGTCAACCACACTCAAAAGACTGCAGTCCTATAAGTTTGGCTTGTTTCATCTCTTCAGCACAACACGCTTATTGCATTACAAAGGTCATTAATGTAAAGAAAGTAATGGAATCAGAAACACCCTAGATATTTTCCTGACTTATGGGGATTTCACATGTTTCGAAGCTAGCAATAAGGAACAGTTTATAACTGAAGTACATCCGACCTTGACAAAATAGGACTGGCTCCATGTTAAGCTACAGAATGACCACATCGAAATGGAGTTTATAGAGGCTACAAAATCTGTAAACAAAGGATGCCGCCGGGTGGCATCTAAACTAATGCTGTGGACGCTGGCCATCAACCAACTGCTTAGACGGTTCGGCAGAAGACCAGTGAAACGCACGGCTTATGCAGATGACGTTTTATCATCATAAGCATCATAGATGTCTACCAACAAATAATAAATAATTTGATCCTACAGGCTCCTATAACTGCAGTGTATTTCAGGCGGAAATTGTAGTCGTAAAGAAAGCAGGAAAAATTCTGGAGGAAGCGTGCCTAAGCTGCAGTTGCGTCAACGCGATCAAAGTAATAATCTTAAACAGCATTTCATCAAAATGTGTACTAGAATGCAAAGAAGCATTGTGGAGACTTCGCTCAAGCTGGATCATACATATTTACTGGGTTCCCCGATATACAGTGATAGACGGTAACGAAAAGGCCGATGAGTTAGCAATCGAGGGTGCGACACTCGCTGAAAAGACGATAGACACTTCGTAAGTTTTGGGAAATCCAGAGGAGACAGATGTAGCACAGGATCCAAAAAAGAGGCCACGTGAGACTGATAAAGCTTATTGTCTCTCAAAGTAAGAACAGGACACTGCCTTATGGCATCACATGCGTATTAGTTTAGTCTAGTCAACAGCAGCAAATTGAGGAAGTACGAGCTGCAAGAAGATATGGTGATGCACATTCTGTAGTCGGATCCTACACTCGTCAAGGCAAGGCTTTGGCTACAAGGGACTGCAGTGTTGACAGATCTTGAGGCACCTATTATGCTAGGTCCTTAAAAACTTCTAGTATTTGCCAAGAGGCTGTGGTTATTCTAGAAAATAAGTCGTCGTGCTTCATTTTTTTTCCGTTTTTCAAACAAATATCAGTTACACTTTGCATACATTCAGTCAGTGTGGGGTTTTTTATTGACTAGGCAGTTCAACACAGCCTAACCTCCCGTGGTCGAGCCATACTCTTCTGTTGGAGATTAGCAAACGGGCTAATTTTTTTTAATCTTTTTCAAAACAATATTATGGGGGCGAATGTTAGCATCACTATGCTGTTACTAAACAAATGCACAATAACAAAAAAGCAAGCCACACTTATGTACATGTACACATAGAAGGCGACGAAGAATATATCACATACACATATGTAGTCTTCAGCTAAGAGCAGAAGTTGGTACTCGCATATACACACGCATATGGCTAGTTGAAAAGCATAAACTACAAATATATATGTATATAGCTGGGTAACCAAGCATGAGATACAACTGTTCTCGAACACATGTTTACGAAACGACTAGACAGAACTGAGCGAACTAGAAAACCGAGAGTATAAAACCAGTGCAAGCTGAGGAATCAGTTTGATTTAAACCGGCTATTGTGGAGTGATGTATAATTCTACTACTCCCAAAGTAGTCTAATAAAGACCATTTTGCAATACTGACTCTGGGAGTTATTTATTCGACAGTTCAGCGATACGAACGTTAGCAGAAGGTGCATAATTATCACAAATCACCAGAACTCGTTGCATTATTATGACTTCAGTGCTTATTAAACAGCCAGCTTATGAACACTTTTCCTTATATTCCAAACAACCTCATTCCACAAACTCACAGCTACAAATAACTTGGCATTGCTAAATAAATAGTTTGCTTTCCATCTACTATACGAAATTGAGTAATATAATATGTAGGTCACCCAAATATTGCAAAACTTTCAAGTAATAATCAAAATCAAAACTCTGAAACTTGCAAAAGAGCGCCAACTCTGAAAGTCTTAACTGAATACAGTCTAAATGTGTAGCAAAACTCTCTGTCGTTGACATTTCTGAGTATGAGATAATTACGTCTTGATAGCAAATAAAAAAAAATCTATTTACAACACAATTTTTCTGATGCAAGCTGACATCAGTGTTGCACGAAATCCATAATCGGTTTCTTCTTTACTTGGCATTGTATGCGCGCTTATTACGTGAGCTGCAAAAAAACTGGTTTTGAACTTTAAAAAGTTTCTTACACATCAAAGTTTGCCAAAAGAAAATCTGACGTAAAGTTAATATGTACTTAAGTGCAACAGCTGCTAGAAAAAGGCGCTAAATGGTGTAAGTCGCAATTTTTTGTTGCGCAAATTAAGTAATCAATCTAACGAAATTTCAATACCGCAAAGGCCATACAAAAATATATGTAAGAGTGTATGCAAAAAAAAATTTTAATAAATACTTGGCACGATTTACTCTGATTAAGTTTAGGCCGAGCTTCTCTTCCAAACTTGCGCCGCCTTCCTTTTATGATTTTGCCGACAAATTACCAAGACGGGAGCTATCGGCTCTGAATTTCAGCTGCAAGGCAGACGAGTTTTCACTTGGAAGCTTTTCATGGCAGAAATACACTTTTTTTATAACTTATGGATGCTACTTTGCACGGGACTTAAACCCAGGACTTCTGTTATGCTAGACGGAGCACGCTTCCACAACACCACGGCGGCCACCCTTGTATGTATATAAGTATGTAAATACTAGTTTATATTACTGTCGATTTTATGGCGTGTCTCGTGGAGAAGTGACAAAAAATCTGGATTTGTTTCTTGCTGCGTCAATTGCATACTTTATCTATCCCATATAACGCCATTCATTGCCAGTTTTCAGCTGATGCAATACCAGCCATCTATTACAGATGCTTACTGTACTTAAGTCGACATCATGACGGAGCGATACAAGGTGGCGGCATGGTGATATACCTACAAACATAAATAAAATTCCATGTACTTTGTTTTTGTAAATTCGATGAACAAATATCAAAATCGTACTGCGCCGGAACTTGTTGTTTCAAATCAAATAATATAATCAATAATGTCCCATGCTGCCACCTTGTATCGTTCCGCGATGGTCGACATAATATAAAAAAGCTGATTTTCAATGCTCATAGCAGCAAGCTTGCCAATAAATGCTACTTTGGACTAGGTAGGCAATGGAAAAGTAAAGTCCTCTCTCGGCGAACGAAAATCATAATCTACAAGTCACTTATCGTACCCGTCCTGCTATATAGGGCAGAAGCATGGACCCTGACAACAGCAGATGAAGCGACTTTGGGAGTGTTCGAGAGAAAAGTTCTTCGAAAGATTTATGGACCTTTACGCGTTGGCGATGGCGAGTACCGAAGAAGATTTAACGATGAGCTGTACGAGCTATACGCAGACATCAACATAGTCCAGTGAATTAAAACGCAGCGGCTGCGCTGGCTAGGCCATGTTATGCGAATGAAAGATGATGCTCCGGCCAAGAAAGTGTTTCTATCGGAACCCGCCTATGGAAGCAGAGGTAGAGGGCGGCCCCCACTCCGTTGGAAGAACCAGGTGGAAAACGATTTAAACTCCCTTGGTGTGACCAATTGGCGCCGGTTGGCGGAGCGAAGGAGCGACTGGCGCGGCTTGTTGGACGGCCATAACCGTTTAGACGGTTAAGCGCCAATTAAGTAAGTAAGAGCAGCAAGCTTCAGTTTAGCAACAGAAAACAGTTATATTGAACAACTTATTTTTGGGGTTCATGGTATGGGTGCAAGCGTAGTGTGTGAGGTTCGGGGAGAAAAAGAAGGATCGTAAGTCTAAGCCGAAGCCAAAAGCAAAGCTGAAACTGAAGCACCAAAACAGAGCAGCGTGTGATAAATTTCTTATTGAAGCGTTAAGGACTCGTTATTGATGAGTTATCCGTGTGTTGTTGGGGTGTTATCGGCGAGGTATAGAGGAGTTATTTAGTTTATATCGAAAGGTTATAAATTTGCTATTGATAGCAAAGTTTATCCAAGAGTTACTGACTCTTAATTGACGCTTAATTGGTTTGATATTGTGAATTTATATACATATAATATAAAAGTTATCAATTATTAATCGAAGCGTAATCAATCTGTTACATAAGTAATCGACAGCTTATTGACAGGCTATCTAAAGTGTATATATTTATAATAGAAAAGCTATCGTTCATTATTTATTAAAGTTATCGATATGTAACATAAATAAACAACAAGTTATGGATTTGTTATCAATGTGTTATCGTAATGTGTAATGTGTTATCGTAAACTCATCAATTTATTAACGAAAAGTATGCGATTATTTATCAAAAAGTTGTCCAGAAGTTATCAAACGGTTACTGATCGGCAAAAAATCGATTTTTTCTCGACGCGTAACCAGTTAGTTATCGGGGTGTTATAAATTTGTTATCGAAAACTTAGCGGTTTGTTATCGAAATTATCGACTTTTATTCAAAAAATTATCGGTCTTGTGTTAATATATAAAGATTTTTATAGAAATTGTACTAATTTATGCGTGATATCGATTTGTTATCGACGTCTCATCGGCTTGTTTTGAGATAAATACCGATAAAGCTTCACTATAAAATTAGTGCCATATAGAAGACATTAAGAAGCCATTTAGTCAATGACTCCGCGATAACAAGCCAATAAAAGAACCGAGCACTTGACGATAGTAAATCGCTATCGATAACAAAAAATAACTTATCGTTATCATTTTTTAACTCATCGGTATCATTTGGAACCCAGGAAGTTCTTCTCTAAAGGCTCGACATTATTTGTTTTTGATAAAGTACCCTTTGTTTTGGTTTAACTTCAACCCCCGAGCGAGCTTTAATTAACTTAGAACAGTAGTTTTCTAAACATACACCTGTATGTTTCTACAGCGAACTACACCAATACCTGAAACTCACGCCTTATTTCTGCTAACTTCCTTACAGGACAGCACAGTATTAAGTTATGACATGACTAGTCGTCATGATCCTCGTTAAATATTCACCTCTCAACGTCACTTTCCAACTTTGCCTCTTACGTTAAGAACAACAAAGTCCACTGTATCCCACAAAAATTTTAAAGGATATGGATATTACACAGAAGATATTGGTGAGGATATTAGTACAGGTTGAATTTTACTTCAGTACCTTTTTGGTTTCGGATACATTACGAGGGAGAGAGTAAGAGAGAATTAGAGAGATAAATGAGAGGAAGACTACAGAAAGAGTGAGAGAAAGAGGGTGAGGGAGGAGGAGATGGGAGATGGAGAGAGAGTACACTGAGAAAAGAATGGAGGTTGAGAGGGAGAATTAATGGGAGACAGTGAGGGATAGGGAGATGCTGATGATTTTGATATATGGAAGTCTATATCTATCTCGATTCCTTTACACCTGTACAACCAACCGTTATCCATTCAAAGTTAATATACTCTGTGTGTATAAAATCATCGCTGAGTATAAAATCATCGGTATACCGTCATACAATTTTACATGTGTCGCGAAGCAAGGAACCTAAGTTTCCCTTAAAAAAAATCAAAGCTTGTATCTATTTGTTTCCTATAAGTAAACGATACTGTATTCAAAAAAGGTTATCGAATGGAATGACATCATTTTGACTTCGGAAAATTTCGAGACTTCTTTCCTTGTTTCGCCTCATGAAGATTAATTTATAATAACAATAAACAAGTTGTTATAAAGAAATTGCCATCTACAAAGAACAAACCGATGCAAGACGAATTGGGTACCAGGTGTTGTTATCCCAACAGCTGATTGCTTCTCCTTGATTATTTTCGATACAACGCCCTGTACGACAATATGTCAGTTAATCGAAATCAATGAAAATTTTCTTTTGACTTGACATTCTTCTGCGCGGCGAATTAGTTGAATTCGCTTTGCCACCACGTGGTATGGATTCGCCTTGACCCGATGGATCATTCAAAACACTGGCAGCTGGTTGTTATTATCGTGTATAGAAAAAGTAGCTGAAATTCATTTCAGGTAACAACTCTCGCAGCCAATTTCGATGATGCTACAATGTTGCGCAGGACTGCAGCATTAATGGGTCACTATGTTGCAGTAGTAAAACTTTTTTTCACCAGGTTACACCCTACTTTTCTATAAATGTATGTAAAATAAATAAAACAAATTTGAAATTTCAAATTTTTTGTATGGTTGTATATTTGCATGTTTTTCTGCGCACTGTATTTTCACGAAGTGTCTACGGGCTTGAGACCGGAGGTAGCTATATATTTTTTTCCGGTAATAAAATGTGAACTGAATTATTCAAATCATTCGGGAGCTGTGCGCTGTGTTTTGACGAAGAGTTTTCTGGCTTGAGACTTAAGCTTTGGTGTGTCTGCCAGGTTAATAGGACTTCTTCAATAACCTATTACATTAATGGCTTCAATAACCTATTACATTAATTTCCATAATACTGGTAGTTATTTCGCAAGGTTTTTTCTATCTCATGATCTATTCAGACATGGTTGAACTTTACAGTCGTGAATAAAGTTTGATCTCACAACTAAAAGCATTTACATGCATCACACATTTATTGCCAAAGATCAAAAATATTTATTGACTCGTAATCATACAAATTTATTTGTACATGATACAAGAATAAATATCGCTATTTCGACTGCTGAGTGGAATATCACCATATCTCAACTGCTGTTTGGAAAACGCCGCCCCATCTCAAAATAATTCGTAATTCGGCGTTCAGTCGCGCTAGTGTGATATTCCACTCAACAGTCAGTTTATAACAAACACCCTTCAATTACATTATATCACGCATCCTAAAAATTCGTTAACTATTGGATTTGTTACATCTGTATATAAACTCGGAATTCTTAAGTTCTTGCAACCACCCTGTACCACCGCACAAAGTTTCCCTTCCACAAGCGCCCCTGCTCCAGAGTCTCCATAACATATATTTTTTCCAAAACGTCCAGCACAAATGAGTGTTTCTGCTAAAGAATCCTATGGTTGTTTATTCTCATAAATATCTTTGCATTCTTCTTTGTGTATTATATACAATTCAACAGTTTGGAGGAGATGGTAATAAGTTATTCTACGTATTGAAACCGAACCCCATCCACTAATTTGCAGTGGTGTGCCTACTGTTAATTGACTTTCACAAAGAGATACTGATTTTACTTGATCTGTCTCCGAAAAGAATCCATCCACTTTAAACACAGCAATATCTATATATCCTGACTTTTCATCATAGTCACAATGATGATATATATCCAGCACATTGCGATGTTGCTCTTCGCCTGTATTTATCAAATTTATATCGGATACACCTGCTAGAAGGACGAAATGGCTTGGATCTCGCTGTATTGCGCAATGCGCAACTGTTACCACCGCATTCATATTTACTAAGGAACCAGCGCATAGGTATCTGTATTCATAAAAATCGCTACCGGATGTGGGCTCTGCTCTATTATTATGGAGTATCCATTTACAATGCGAATTGCGTATTCGTATGGCTCAAATGCCAGCTAAGCACGAGAGACAGGATCGCGAAATGAATGCTTGAATTCATTTTAGTTTAAGACCTTTTGCACTACTTTTTAAGTATAAAGTACAATGTGGTAAATTTTGTGGCGCTATTTATACCTAATTGAGTCGT
>JARSSU010040565.1:0-14679 GCA_029619165.1 Eurosta solidaginis
CACCATCGTTAGTATCCAGAGCGGAACTGTGTGGATCATCAGCGGATCCTTCAAACTTATATATGCTATCAACCTCCAGCAGTACGCTACTATCATATCGAAGATGAAAAATTGGCTTACCAACTACTAAAACGAACTGACGGCCAGCTCCTAGCGCAAGTCTATATCAACCAAACTCTGCAGCGCCTCGAAGAGCTGACGGGGAACACGAAAAGAATCAGACCCTCCCGCTCTATTGACTGGATAGGCTTTGCGTGGAAATGGCTAGCAGGATCACCCGATGCCACTGATTGGGACAATATCCTCCACAGCCAGGGTGAAATCATAGAAAACAATAATCACTAATACCAAAGTAAACAAGGATCTATTCACGGCAACTTTAGAAATTTCCAAAAATATTAATGAAATTGTAATCCGCACCAATTCGGTAATGAACGAAACTGAGGCAGAACAATTCGAGCAGAGCGCCCGTCATAATATCGTGCTCGTCCGATAAGAGGTCAATGAAGTAGTACGGGCATGTCAACTAGCTAAACGTGGAATTATTAACACTAACCTATTCGACATGGACGAAGTTAATCAGATCCTGCCAGAAATAGAAACACTACCTTACCAAAATATAATTGAGGCAATTGAATACAAATTGGACTATGCTCCTCTACGTTATATCAATACCCAAAGTAACAGAGAAGAAGTATAACCTACTGGTTATTCGCACCGGTATCTACGAAGGCAAACAACTGGACCTTCCATTCGATAAGATGCTCGTCAACGAGGAAGAAACATATGGACTCAAGGAAAATTGCTTGACAATCAGTTCATCTACGGTATGTGAATCAGAGTCCTTGACCAAATTGGAAGAGAATACCTGCCTACCTTGGTTACTGAAAGGAGGTGACGCTAGCTGCCAATTCATCAGGCGCAATGGAACGATAATCGAATTGATAAACGATAACACAATTTTTATCTCAAACTACCAAGGTATAGTGGAAAGTAGTAACGATACTAGCAATATAAATGGCACCTACGTTATCCAGTGAAGTAACGAAACGGTAGAAATTGGCAACCAAGTGTTCTCCAGCAACGAAGCAATCACAGCTCAAGCCTTGCCAGCCGCTAGTACGGTACGTCAAAAACCACATTACAATGATCAATATGGAGTACGTTCATGATATCACTATGGAAAACGTTAGATATCTAGGGTATGTAAATGGGAAAGCGAACTTCTCGTTAGTCACGGAAGCTGCCTCGATATTCGCAATAGCCCTCATCGTTACCATGCTATGGAAATGGTATACTAGGAAGCTGGATATTCCACCAGTTCAAATTCCGATGCAATGGGCCACAAACACAAAGATCTTCAAGGGCAAATCTGCTCATGAAATCCCTAACCTGGACGACAGCGCACCAGTCAAGCCAGTGAGAATCAACATTACGCCAAGTAGCCAGATCGAATCTATAAAAAATATATCCACTTCACATTTTTCATGCTTCGATCTGCGGGATGCAGATCTTTAAAGGGGAGGAGTTATAACAGCAGTATTCAGCGGTTGACCCACTTACTCACGTTGCTGAGCATGTGACCGCGCTATGTTGCGTGTTGAAATTTCGCTGACGCAGCTCACGCGCAGAATAAGCGGAAGTTAATTGGGACAACGATTGGTGTAGTTGCAGAAATTGTGATTGAACAGCATAATTTAGTTTTAGTTAAGTAAACTATTTTTTATACAATTATTGGTTGGGATAGCATAATTACTTTAACACAAGAACTTAGCTGCTAGGTAAAATACTTTGTTCGAGTTAGTTCAGTTTGGATCGTGCAAGAGCACTGAATAAATTTTATAACGTTAACATATTTCTCGTGAACGGGCAGTTCACCGCAACTTAAATTCTTTATCGCCTCGCTTGCTGTGAGGCTTAACTTATATAATGTTTCAGTAAGCTTGAAAAATGTTTAAATATAAGCAAAGAAAAGATTATTTTCTTAACACCCTTATTATTATTATTATTATTATTACGAATGGAAGCACTGCGACCTTTGTGCGAGACCTTTCAGGCTAATTTTGTATGCGGTGGCTTTTAATGTACCTGTTCAGGCTTTTTACTCCATATAAAAGGGTGATTAAGAGTCACATCACCTAGATGGGAGGGTCTCTGCCTTGCTAAAGCGACGCATTCGCAAAGAATGTGAACCGGCGTTTCATCCTCCAGCTCAGAGAAACTACAATTAGGTCAGGCCATTAAGGATTTCAATGCAGTCATCCACTAGCTTAGATGTAATTGTGTAGGATTGTAAGGCATGCAGGGCCGCATGGCTGTTCGACATAATGTAGATGCTCTTCGGGGATCAGCCTCCCCATAGACATACTCTACCGCAAACTTCTATTGCATGGATTTCTGCCTGAAATATGGTGGGGTACATTCCATTGATATCGTTTTCTTGAAGTTCGGCCCGTACACGCCGGCTCCCGTTCTTGCGTCATCGGATTTCAACCCATCCGTGAACCTGACCTCTAAGTCTAAAGTAATTATAAGGATTTCCCCATTTTAGCAGATAGCCAATATTTTGGAAGGATTTACCCGCTAGTTTAGGTGTAAGGACTGTACTTCATTTTGCTCATACGTTGATGAGCTTTCACTTTTTATGTAAATTTCTTATAACGGAAACAAGCATATTTAAACTAGTCTATCCTCAAAGGGAGGAAACATTTATCTTCTCATTTCCACAGAGATTGTTTTTTCTACTTCTGTACGCCTTTTCTGAGTAAGGCAGCTTTTGCCATTCGTGTATTTTTTTTTCTAGTTTTGTGACGGTATAGAAAACACATGCTTACTTCGACGTTTTGTGCATGCCACTAACCCAACACCGTTCCATTGGGCGCAATTATGGGAAGTTTGGTGAAGTTTCCTGTTGTTGTTCTTGTGTTAACAGTGCTTCGCCCCATTCAACGGGTGCGACCACTCACAAGCTTTCATCAACGTCCTCTAACGGAAATCGAATTAAGCTGGAAGTTTCAACAGGGACCATAGAGGAATTGGTGTGGACACATCGCATGCAGGACATACATTACGCGTGTCGGGATTGCTCCTAGAGAAGTAACCTGTTACAGTAACCAAACCGAAGTTGGTCCAGTAGAACTCGTGTCTACCTTGGTAGTATGTTTTCGTCTTTTGCAAGAGTAGGATATTGTATATTGAAAAGAGAGTTCATCGGGCGCGTCCTGGCAAAGCCGTTTACCGATTCTCTGTGGATTTTTCCAGGGACCCCCTGCTTGTCTGGATCAAACGGCTGTGTTGGCAGGTGCCGGGTCTCTCAGTAGTGCTTAAAACTGCCTGTTCAGCTTTTCATTTTCGTCTTTAATGTTGACCTCTTTGGCCTCATTATGTAGATGGTGTTCAGGGGTCAAAGAAGACATCCCGTTTCAGTTCTGATTACAGCAGTATGACAGGCTTGCCGCATTTTCCAGTATGCGTTTTTAAGACCATGCGATGATACTGGTGACGCTTAGCATATAAGAGGCAGGCCAATTGCTTTGAACGTGGTTAGCAATGATTCTTTATCTTTTCCCCAAGTGCTGCCAACAATCGACTTGAAGATTTTGTTGCAGCTTTGTACTTTAGATAAAATTTCGATGGCATGTGTCTTGAAAGTGAGAGTACTATCGAACCCAAAAATATATGGTTGACGGACAGTCGGTAGCGCAACACCACCGACGTGGAAGACCAATAATTCCGTAATTTGACCCTTCCAATACGTAAACAGAAGGGCCGTGGATTTTGTAGGTGGTAATGCCAGGTTGCGCGAGGTGAATAAACTAAAAAGACCGAGAGATAGCTGTTTATTTTAAAAAGTAATTCACCTATTGGAGGGCCAGGTCCCGTTGCCATAATCGTGCAGTCGTCGGCATAGGAAATGATTGTAACTCATTATTGTGGCAAGCTTTGGTATGTAAAAATTAAATATAAGCGGTGAGGCGACACCACCCTGTGGTACCCCCCGTTTAGTACTCCTCGAATTTAAGGTTTCGTTCCTTAATTGAACCGACGCTTACCGACTATTAAGATAATCCTCGGTACATCTTTTATGACAACGGGTAGGTGTGAGCCTTCTCTGTCTTTGAGTAGCGTGCTGTGGCTAACTATGTCAAAAGCTTTTGACAGGGCGAGTTTCACGAACACTGTCTTATGTTGTGGTTTTTCCTGATTTAGTCCGTAATTAATCTTGTTGCGGTCACCCTGTGCGACGGATCTGGAAATAAAATCTGGCAACCTCATGTCCGTGTCATGTCAGCAAATGACAAACGTCAGTTGCACGCTTATCGGTGCAATTTCCGCGGCCAACTTCCCTTTCAATCGACAGCAGCGGAGGCGAACACACGCGCCAAATAAAGAAGAGGAAAAATAGGAAGAGTTCTTCCCACAAAAATTTATCCGATCATTAATTTCGGTTTGGGAAGCTATCCAGTGATCGCAAAAAAAGCGTATCACATCGCAAAATAAGCGTAGCACTGGCCACTGAGTTTGGCAATTGTTTGGGGCAGAATCCACCTTCTTCAGCACGGCCTATACGTGTCTGCACTGCAATTTTTTAGCCATCCTGCATCAACACTTACATTTTTGTAAAGTGTGCTACATTCGTCAGCGGCGTAGGAAAGAGCTGCAGTCTGGTCCAGCCGGGCGAAACAGCTGCCATGCCGCCAGGACGATTGGGGCCACGCTGTTGGTAAATCAACCACGGCACCCACGAGTACATTGACCGGCCCGGCGCGAAAAGGCGAGAGGCAAATGGTTGCATATCCGCGACCGATGTAAGGCGTAACATCACCGGGCATCTAGGGCCATACCGAAAAGCGTCATAACCACTTCCAAAGAGCGCTTAAGAAAGCCTCAGTAGCATTCATCTAAGCGCAATATCAATACAGGACTACATCCAAGTAATGAAGCAGCACTCTGGCCAGACGGTTTACAGGTTTTTCTAGTTTAAGCATATATTTAGTAACGGGTAAAAGCACATATACGTTTTTGTACGCAGCCATATATTTGGTGGTGAATTTCGGGGAGTGTTCGGTAGCACCGCGAATAACGAAGGTTCGTACCTCGAAATACCCATCCAAAATTCAAGTTTGAGTGAATAAGAATTATAGGGAGGGGTCCGAAGAGAGAGTAATAATTCCCAACCGCGGGGTTATCCAATTACCCCTGATACAAGACGAGCGGAAAAATACCTAGCCGAATTGGAAGTCAAGCCCCAGCGCAGGAAGGCGGTGAATGAACTGGAGGGCGATCAAAGTGAAGATCCGCTGGAAACATTAGAGGCTTTCCACCGACCAGCGAGGGATAGGCCCGCGCGAAGTGAGTCCATGGGAGACGGGGGCACGAAACGGGTAGGTCCGACGATAAGGAAGGGCGACGCGGTTAGCTGTGATGGGCGATTACACAGCGTGATATGTTATAAATGTAATCAACCCAGTAGGCAACTATTCGCAGAATGCCAAACGAAAAACTTAGAGGGTGGCGGGAAAACCGGGGAGCTCTTCCAACGTCAACAGGCCCCGGAGAACTAACCACCAATTTTGACATACCAGATCTAGCCAACCAAGACGATCGACATTTTGGCAATCAGCCAAACCAACGTCCGACAAAGAGAAAAGCGAGTGCGCGGACCGAAACCACACCTAACGCTACAGGAGCGGCAAGCCCGATATGAAGCGGCGCGGAAAAGAATTTTTGGAGACTCAAAGGACATGGAAGTCAAGAATATTTAGCTCAGCGGATGGGAAAGTGCAAGCTGTCGTGGGCAAGATTGACGTGACCATAACATGGAGGGGCAAAACCAAGGCCATCACGCTCTATTTGGTCCCAAGCCTCAAACAAGAACTGTATTTGGGTATCGACTTCCGGGACGCCTTCGGGGTGGCACCGATGGTGATCTCGCAACTAGATACCCAGGGACAACTGAGTTGTGAGTCGACCAATGCCGAGAATTGGAGCGCATCAAAAAGCTTTTCCCATCATTCGCTGAATTAGGACT
Source organism: Eurosta solidaginis (assembly GCA_029619165.1). Classification (NCBI taxonomy): domain Eukaryota; kingdom Metazoa; phylum Arthropoda; class Insecta; order Diptera; family Tephritidae; genus Eurosta; species Eurosta solidaginis. The sequence continues at coordinate 6,032 of JARSSU010040565.1, forward strand.
CGGGAGAACGCATCTCATTGAGCACACGATCGAAGTATCCGATGAAACAACACCGATCAAACAACGCCACTACCCCATGTCGCCAGTTAAACAAAAGTACGCATACGAAGAAATCGACCGTATGCTGGAACTCGATGTAATTGAAGAGAGTAATAATGCCTGGAGTTCGCCGCTTGTTCTAGTGGAAAAGCCCGGGAAAAAGCGCCTGTGCGTAGATATGAGGAAGCTTAATGAATGCACCAAGAAAGACGCGTACCCAACTCCACACGCGGAAGGGATACTAGCACGGCTGCGAGAAACGCATTTATATCGGGGACTGATCTCAAGGACGCCTTTTGGCAGATTCCACTAGAACAATCCTCAAGAGAAAAAACTGCGTTCAAGGTACCAGGGCGGCCGCCTTATCACTTTTAAAGTGATGCCATTCGGCTTGTGTAATGCGCCGCAGCGGTTATGCAGACTAATGGACAAAGTTATACCGGCGCGCCTAAGGGAAAATGTTTTCATGTATATCGACGACCTGCTGGTTTGTTCTCCGGATTTTCAGTCTCACATAGTTCACCTTAACTTAACCATAAATCTAAAGAAGTCAAAGGTTTTGTTGGATAAGGTGAGCTGAACACCGACCCCGAAAAATTTCGGACCATAGTCGAGTTCCCAGTACCAGTAACCATAAAGCAGCCTCGGAGGTTTCTGGGCATGTATGGGTGGTATAGGCGCTTTATACCAAACTTCTCTACAATTGCGGCACCCACGACTGAGTGCCTACGTAAATCGAAGACGTTCGCGATGGCGAAAGAAGCAACTGCAGCGTTCGACAAGCTCAAAGAAGCCCTCACATCCACAGACGTGCTAGTGAACCCAGATTTTTCTAAGCAATTTTATATACAGTATGATGCGTCGACCCAGGGTATCGGGAGCATCCTATTCCAGCGGGACAATGAAGGAAATGAGCGACCCATTGCATTCATGTCGAAAAAATTAATTTCGGCTCAGCGAACCTATACTATAATGGAATTGGAATGCCTTGCCGCAGTAGTGAGCGTGAAAAAGTTTCGCGCGTATGTAAAAGGATTACCATTTACCATCATTACAGATCACATGAGTCTAAAATGGCTCATGGGTCAGAAAGACCTTTCCGGACGTTTGGCTAGATGGAGTTTGAAACTTCAAGCATTCAATTTTGAGGTGAAGCATAGGAAGGGGGCGCAGAAGGTCGTTCCCGATACCTTGAGCCGAATGCACATGGAGCAGATTGACGAGCCGGACCGCACAAGTGAGATAAATTTCGCGTCACCAGATTTTTCAAGCGAAACGTATGAAGCGCTGAAACGGCATGTGGAGCAGAATGCAGAGCGACTACCCGATTTGCGGATGGTGGACGGCGTGCTGTATAAGATAATTCGCCCGAGGTGCGCAGAAGAGATAGAGGAGTCTGCATGGAGGATATGGATACCGGAGGGACTTACGTTAGAACTCATCGAAAAGGCACACGACGATCGGTCGGCCGGTCACGACGGTATACCAAAAACTTTGTATAGGCTGCGCTCTAAGTATTTCTGGCCTGGCATGGTGGGGGCAGTCCGTAACTTTGTAGCGCGCTGTGAAGTCTGCACATGCTGGAAAGCCCCGAATCTATCTCAAAGGCCACCTATGGTAAATGGATCCCAGTCCGAAAGACCCTTTCAACGGCTTTACGTGGACTTTTGTGGACCATATCCACGCTATCAGACTGAAAACACGGTGGTGTTCGTAGTACTTGATCATTTAACAAAGTTTGTATTTCTTAAGCCAATGCGACAGGCGACGGCGTCGGAGGTGATCAAATATTTAGAAGAAGAAGTTTTTCATGTGTTCGGAGTGCCCGAGACCCTGCATTCCGATAAGGGGAGGCAATTTATCGCCGATACGGTCGCAGGGCTTCCTCAAATCCTACGGTGTAAATCATGTCAAGACGGCCGAGTATGCACCACAGTCGAACGCGTCCGAAAGAGTTAACCAGTCGTTACTGGCCATGTTAAGATCATACATCGCGGGGGGCAGTCTGTGCAGATGGGACCAGCACGTTTCCCATGCAGCTTTCTCATTACGAAGCGCCGTACACGAGGCGATCGGTATCGAGCCATACAAGGCGGTTTTTGACCACACAATGGTCCAACATGGCTGCACCTACGAAATTTTTCGGCGATTGGGAGCATTGACGGAAAGCAACTTGGAGATCCTGCACAGAGATGATCGTTCATGGCTCATGCGGGAGAGACTGATCCGCAATTTGGAGGAGGCGTACTAGGCCAGTTAAATATCGAGAAGGAGACATCGTGTATCGGAGGAACTTCAAGCTCAGCAACGCGGCGGATGGATTTAACGCTAAGCTGGCTCCAAAGTATCTTCGATCAACGGTCCTAGCAGTCAGGGGAACGCATTATATGAGCTGGGCGACGTAACAGGTCATTCCGTAGGTGTTTACCACGCCAAAGACATACGGCGATAAGAGAATGAAGATAAGGCGACCAGCCTTTCGAACGCTCAGCCAAGCAGAGCTTTCAGCAGCGCTCGCCCTGTCGCGGTCTCCCTGTGCGACGGATCTGGGCATAAAATCCGGCAACCTCACATCCGTGTCATGTCAGTAAATGACAAACGTCAGTTGCAGGCTTATCGGTGCAATTTCCGCGGCCAACTTCCCTTTTAACCGACAGCAGTGGAGGCGAACACACGCGCCAAATAAAGAAGAGGAAAAAAAAAGGAAAAGTTCTTCCCACAAAAAATTATCCGATCATTACTTTCGGTTTGGGAAGCTATCCAGTGATCGCAAAATAAGCGTAGCACTGGCCACTGAGTTTGGCAATTGTTTGGGGCAGAATCCACCTTCTTCAGCACGGCCTATAAGTGTCTGCACTGCAATTTTTTGGCCATCCTGCATCAACACTTACATTTTTGTAAAGTGTGCTACATTCGTCAGCGGCGTCAGAAAGAGCTGCAGTCTGGTCCAGGCGGGCGAAACAGCTGCAGTGTCGCCAGGACGATCGGGACCACGCGGTTGGTAAATCAACCACGGCACCTACGAGCACATTGATCGACCCGTCGCGAAAAGGCGAGAGGCAAATGGTCGCATATCTGCGACCGATGTAAGAGCGTAACATCACCGGGCATCTAGGGCCATAGCGAAAAGCGTCATAACCACTTCCAAAGAGCGCTTAAGGAAGCCTCAGTAGCATTCATCTAAGCGCAATATCGATACAGGACTACATCCAAGTAATGAAGCAGCACTCTGGCCGGACGGTTTACAGGTTTTTCTAGTTTAAGCATATATTTAGTAACGGGTAGAAGCACATATAAGTTTTTGTACGCAGCCATATATTTGGTGGTGAATTTCGGGGAGTGTTCGGTAGCACCGCGAATAACGTAGGTTCGTACTTCGAAATACCCATCCAAAATTCAAGTTTGAGTGAATAAGAATTATAGGGAGGGGTCCGAAGTGAGAGTAATAATTCGCCACCGCGGGATTATCCAATTACCCTGGGAGTATTCCCTGATACAAGACGTCTTATAGGGCTGTGTGGAAATTTGATCTATTCGCCGGATGTTTTCCTAGAGGAACCTAACCCGTTCGGATTTCTTTTGTGTTGTGTTTTTTTCTTTGGGAGGTCGAACCGACGTTCGCATATATTCCGGACATTGCGTTGATATATGTAGCAGTGACTGCTCTCAGCAGAGGGTTCCGATAACGCCAAATGTGGGTATCATATATATACGTTTGTTAGTTTGTGGATAGCCCATGTAACCATGAATGAAAATTGAATTGAATCAAATATTGTAGATAAACTATCGAGAATAAGTACAAGAGCTAGGAATCATACGTTTATATACTCCTAGGTCAAAGTAGTTGATATGTTAGGCATTTATGTACACTTATTACGCTAAACCCGGTTAAACCGGTCGAATATTTATATAAGCCGAGTAGCTCATAGAATATAGATAATATCGGTCACTGAATTAGACCTCAAACTAAATTTATATTGTAGAGCGTAAGATTCCGACGAAATAGAGGTAGTGCCCGATAGTAAGGCACTCAAGTGCATGAGTGAATATATATAAGGTGGGGGGCGTGGGGAATAGGTACCGGTTACACCAGTAAAGGTGCGTATAAAAACTCATATAAAGAGCGGCTATCATTGCCATAGATCCCACACCATACATACCTAAGTATATATATGCACGCATGCATGGTCATGGGCAAGGGGAGTCGGATGTTCATGTACATAGTTTTTAAGGTTAGGATAGGATAGGATAGGTTAGGTGGTAGCTGCCCTGATAAGGATAGCTCACTTGGACAACACGAAGGTCCGTTGTGATACCACATACACCAAAAATAACGGTGACTTAGATCTAGCTACTTAGAGAATCGTTGAGTAGCAACGATAAAGCTCCGAATGATACCGATCTCAACTTTGGATATATCCTCGGGAGATCCAAGTGAGTCGCGACCGAAGTACTTTCGCCTAGTTCTGGCAAAAGCTGGACAATCAAGCATAAAGTGATTTGGTGATTCCACCTCATCATCCTCCATACAGCTGCAGCAGGATGGAGTTTCCAGTATATTGAGACGTACCGCATGGATACCCATGGGACAGTGCCCTGTCAAAACCCCAATGACCATTGATAGGTGAGCCTTAGTGAACCCAATTATTTCAGCAGACCTCCTGCCATCCACTTTTGGCCAGAAAGATCTTGCTACCCTGCAAGACGTGGTATCCGCCCAACGTTTGCTGAGCTGATTCGAGGCCCAGCTATGGAGGAGCAATCCACAGGTGGCTAGCGGGATCCCGAAATCCCTACAGCCATCTTCATCCGGTTCAGTTGTACCGATGCGGGCTAAGAGATCCGCTTGACAGTTACCCGGGATATCACTATGGCCCAGGACCCAGATAATCTTAATTGTAAAATAATTCGATGCAATCGCAAGCGAGGTCAGGCACTCCCAGACCACCCTCGATCGCACTGTAGTTGAGCTCAAGGCCTTGATAGCCGCTTGGCTATCAGAGTAGATGTTGAATTCCCTAACCGTGGTAGCACTGGATAACATTCCATCCACCGCATCCTTAATCGCAGCAATTTCCGCTTGGAATACACTGCAGTGATCAGCCAACTTAAACTTGCGGCTTAAGTTTAGCTCTTGACAAAAGACCCCCCCACCAACCTTTCCATCCAGCTTTGACCCATCCGTGAACAAGTTAACCGGTCCCATGCCCCAGATAATTCCTCTTCCCCATTCCTCTCTCTCTGGAATAACTGGGGTGAAGGTTGTATAGGGAGCAGTTATCGGCATACAGTAGTCCGTTCTGTCCGGGATGAAGTCGAAACTGGTAAGAAGTCTAGAGTGTCCGCGGTCAGAAAGTCTATATCCCATATCACGAAGCCTGACCAACGACCTTGCCGCGGCCGCCTTTCCCGCAATATCTACTGGGTATATGTTCAGCATGACGTTCAGTGCCAAGGTAGGTGTTGTTCTGAGAGCGCCACTGATACCGATCAGCGCCGTCCGTTGCACTGACACTAACATTTTGGAGGTGCTCGCCGTGTCCAGTGCTTTCCACCAGACCAGCACCCCATATAGCAGAATCGGTTTAACCACCATCTCATAAAGCCAGTGTACTATTCTTGGCGAGAGTCCCCATCTCTTTCCGATAGCTCCTCTGCAGCAGTACAAGGCAATGGCGGCCTTCCTGGCCCGATCTTCCACATTGGGTCTCCAGGACAGTTTCTTGTCCAAAACAATCCCCAAATATTTAACCCTATCAGAAAGTACCAACGGTACCCCTCCAATCGAGGGAGTTCTGAAATCGGGCATCTTATATCTCCTTGTGAAAAGGACCAATTCCGTTTTTCCGGGTTGACCGCCAATCCACATGATTCAGCCCACCTAGCCACAGTATTCAGGTAGCCCTGCAGAACATCGCGCAGGGTGCCCAGAAATTTGCCTCTGACTAGGATAGCGAGGTCATCTGCATAGGCAACCACCGACAACCATTGGCTTCCAGCTCCACAAGAAGCTCGTTGACTACCACAACCCAGAGGAGAGGAGATAGGACACCCCCCTGTGGCGTGCCCCTGCACACCTTCCTCTTAATTATGGCCCCTCCCCACTCTGCTGCGACAATTCTGCCGCATAGAAGTTTGCTAATAAATTCAACCAGAGCCGCCTCGACTCCTAAACCCACCAGAGCTCTTTCGATTGCCCCCGGTAAGACATTGTTAAAAGCTCCCTCGATGTCTAGAAAGGCACCCAGAGTATACTATTTGTGTTCCAGGGACCCCTCTATTTTCTTTACAATCGAATGGAGAGCCGTTTCCGTCGATCTGCCCTTGCAGTACGCATGCTGTGAAGCCGACAGTAACCCCCGAGGTATCCTTTCCCGTAGGTACAGGTCAATCAACCGCTCAAACGTCTTAAGAAGAAACGACGAGAGACTGATTGGCCTGAAATCCTTAGGTGATACATGAGAGCTTCTGCCGGCCTTCGGAATGAAAATAAGCCTAACCGTGTGCCAAGACTTCGGGATATAGTTAAGCCTGAGGCAGTTAGTATATATGATGGCCAACCAGTGGCATGAAATCCCCAAAGACCTTTGAAGCTGCGCAGGAATGATTCCATCCGGGCCCGGAGACTTATAGGGCTTGAACGACCCTATAGCCCAGGTTATTTGACTTTCCCGTATTGGAATGGCAGGCACTTCTGCATGGCCAACGACCGCCGACCATGCAGGCGAAGATCCCTGCGCAACTGGGACATCGGGAAAATGATTGTCCAGTAAAAGCCTTAGGGACTCCTCGCTACTCATCGACCAGTCCCCACCATCATCTCTCAGATACCCCAGAGGAGCGGGGTTCCTAGAGAGTATTTTTCTAAATCTCGCGGATTCATTGCAGCCTTCTACGTTTTCACAGAAGCTTCGCCATGCATCTCGCTTGGCTATCCTTATTTCATATTTATAAATCCCCAGACTCACCTTATAGAGCTCCCAGTCCGAGGGTAATTTACTCCTCCTGGCTCTGTTGAAGAGCCGCCGACTGGAGGCTCTTAGGTCGTCAAGAGAATCCGATCACCTGGGCGGCTTGCCCTTCCCCCTGTAAGTTTTCAATGGGCAGGACAGCTGAAAGGCGCTATTGCTTGCCGAGGTGAAGTTTTCCACCAGAACGTCTATCTCAGATTCGGACAGGCCCGAACTAATGATAGGCACCGCAGGCAGTATCTCTCCCAGCTTCCTACAATACAAGTCCCAGTTAGTACTTATAGGGTTCCTAAAAGATATTTTACTGTGACGTTCTTCGTTCAATGAGAATTGAATATATCGGTGATCAGAGAAGGAATGCTCGTTGAGAACCCTCCATCCAGATATCCGACCTTCCAGTTCTCTACTAACCAGGGTGAGGTCCAGGACCTCCTCCCTTACCGCAGTAATAAAAGTCGGGTCATTCCCCCTATTATATATACAAAGTCATAATCTACAATAAAAGTAAATAAAGACTCACCTCTAGTGTTGGTATCCGAGCTTCCCCAAATGCTATGATGGGCAATAGCATCGGCACCGATGATCACGCCTCTCCGCCTTGCTTCAGCGGTGATTTCACCCAGTATCGCAGGTGGTGGTCCCTCTATGTCCCCGTGGGGCATGTACGCTAAGACCACCCACATTTCATTACTTCCTCGCTCGAGGCACACCGTGGTTACGTCAGCATTGCATAAATTAGAGAGAATAAAAGCTTTAATCTCTTTTTTAACAAGCACACAGGATCTAGGCCTACTTGCCTCCCCATGCACCAAGGTGTTGAATTTTCCAGTCCTTAATCCAGAAATCTTACTGCCGTTACTACTCTGCCACGGCTCCTGGACAAGGACTATATCCACTCCGCCTTTTTCAAGGCAGAGCACCAAATTTGCGGAAGCCGCTTAGAGCGCTGAAGATTGATTTGACGGATTTCCATCAAAAGCGCTCTTCTTCCGCACCCCATCCTTGGCGGATTCGTATTAGTCTTGTCCATTCTAAAAAAGTCCACCCCTCAAGGCCGCTATCCGGAGCCGATTGTGTAGTCGCCCTTTAACGGTCTCGTGGTAATCTATGCTACGCAGGGAGGCCACGCGAGGGTTGACGCATTACCTTATGAGTAATGCGTTCAGAGCCAGACCGGACGCGAAGCGGGAAAATCTTCAACCGCTCCTACACCACCAACTTAACGGCGACGGAGCCGGAACGTACCTTGAGGCCCGCCACGGTTTTAAAGGGACGTGGGCAGGTGCAGCATTAGCCTACAGCCATTTCGGTAGGGTTTCACCCCGGCCTACTAAAGTGGCTGAATACCGCACCTACCAGCCCAAAGTCATCAAGTCCAAATTAATGTCAAATCAAAGCCCTAAAACAGTCCAGTTCGTCACCGTTGTGTACCGATCTTGACTCTTAAAGAGTCCTCCCTCCCCTGAGCTCGGCACAATGACTCAGGGGGTGCGGGTTTTATCGAGTTGTCCTCTCTAGATCCGCCATTATCAGTAGAAGCAGGGGCACCTCGTGCAGGACGTGAAAACTAATCACGCGTGACATTCGTCACTATGGCCGGTCTAGGACTGAAATCAGTCCCTGATCCAGAGCCTGAAA
>JARSSU010040566.1:0-26826 GCA_029619165.1 Eurosta solidaginis
GTATTTTTTATAATTTTTTTTTAATTTTTATATATCTTCAATTCTTAAATTTTTTATAATTTTTTACAATACATATATATATTTTTGTTCTTTTGTTTTGCTTACAAATTCATAACTTGTAACCATTTTTATTTATTGAATATTATATATTTTTATAAAGTTATATTTGTTCAGTGTTTATTTATACATTTTCACATAATTTTTCAAATTTTTTACAATTCGGTTTTTATGTTTATAAAGTTTATATTTAGTTTTAATATTATTATTTTTTTGTTCAATTAAAATTTTTCTTAATTTATAATTAATATTTATATTCAGCGCTAATTTGAAATTGTTTTATTTACTTTCCTTCTTTTATTTTCTTTGTATTTATTCTTGTATTTAATTATTATATAATTGTTTGAAATTTTGGTTCTTTATACAATGTTTTTTATTTAAATTAAAAAAAAACAACCAAAATCTATAAAATCTTATATTTATTGTACATATCCGATGAAGATATCTGCTCAAAATTATTACATGTCTTCCAAAAACTCTAACTATGCTCCGTAAAAATGAATTTATTGAAAAACAATTTACACAACACTATAATAGTAAATAAAAAAATTTAGGACCTTAGGTCCTTCCATACGTGAGTAGGTATGATGACAATTATTAAAAAAAAATAGACCTTAAAAATTTTAATTTTGATTTTTTTAATAATAAAAGGTATTGTGCCATAAAACGTGTTTTGAATTATAAAAACGCGTTTCAATTGAATTTAAGTTGATTTTATAAAACAAAAACAAAAACAAAATAAATCATTTTTTGGATAAAACAAAATTTGAAAGCTTGTTTATTTAACAAAGTGTTTGCTAATTTAATTTAATAAAACAAAAAAGCAATTAGCTCTATTTTAAAATTAAAAAGCCAAAATTGTATTTTTTTTAACTGAGAATATTTTTTGTGAAATCCTTAAATTTAAACTTTTTTTATTAATTAACACTAAAAACAAAAAACCAACTGGATTTAAAAATAAAAATATCGAAAATTTATATATATATATTTCTTTTTTTTAATTTAAAACCGGGAATTTTTCTATGCGATTCTTGCATTGACTTAAGCATGCTTAACCTGGGTTCTACAAAACATTAAAACACAATTTTATTTCTTACATTTATTATAAATATTTAAAACCTCAAAAAATTTCAATAATTAAACTCTACTACGTTAATTTAACATTCCAATAGAAAAAATAGAGCAACTTATTTCGAAACACTTATTTCTTTTAATTATAATTTTTTGTTTGTTTCTTTCAACATTTTTATAATTTTATATTTTTTTGTGCTGCAAGATTTTGAACTTTAATTTTTCAAAAAAATATTAAGAAATTATAAGCATTTTTGCTTGTATTAAAAATAAAATAATCATGAGATATATTTTATTCAACGCTATATATTTTCGTAGAAAAACTACACACAAAAAATTTATAAAATTATTTTTACAAATTTTTTAATAATTTTAAAATTTTTGAAAAAAAAACAAATAAAATATCAAAAATTTATGAACATTTTTATTTTGTATCAAAAATCAATAAACACGAGACAGTATTCTAAAAATTTTTTATAAAATTATTTCTCTTGATTTTTATATAAATTTCTACACTTTTGAAAAAAGGCACATAAGAGGCTATTTGACAAACACTGAAGACCTTTTGTATATTTGTATTTACTTTTTTACTTTTAGTTTTTCTTGAAAACCTAGATAAGAGCATTTCGTTTCGAAAGATAGGAAAGACGAACGCAAACAAAAATTTGATAGGCGCAGTCCGCTTGACGGACTTACTTACTTCGAGTTGCTGAAAGAAAGAGTTTAATAAAAACAAGAATATCAAACAAATATATAATAATAATAATAATAAAATACAAAACAAAATTAAAAAAATTAATAAATGATAAAACAATAAAATGTAAAAACAGACCTATTCAACAGGTCTTCTTTCTTAAGTTCTCTGTGTAGAACACATAATAGTTTGAGTTCTCATTACACGTGGAGTTTTCCTCATATTCATAAAAATTATATGAAAATGTGAAAAAAACTATTTAGAATTGGGCTGTATGAGAACCAAAATTGTGTTTGGAAGTAAAATATAGATAAAGACGCTAAGAATAAAGTAAACGGCCATGTGAGGCCAGAAAAAAATAATTAAATGGAAACTTGAGAAAAAGTTCAGTATATTTCAAAAGGAAAAAAACATGCATAATATATGATGAATATGACATTAAGACAATACTGCGTAGAAGACAATAAAAGCCTTGGGATGTTTAAGAAAACAACCAAGCGATACTAGAATGACAATAATTCTGTAAAATTAAGTATTAAAAAAAAATTTAAGTGGTGTAATGAAAACCACATACGGTGTCGTTCTGGAAAGCGATTTATGTTAGAATCGGATTTGAAGGAAATTGCTTTTTGTCATAAACATGAAACGCTGGCATTTAATTTGACTAATTTCAATGCTTATTATAGCTAAACCGTTGTCTAGAACTAAACTTGCTATAACTTATTAAAGATCAAAAGTTCGAAGTAGTAAAAAAAAATTAGTTGAGAATATTCTTGTGAGGACAATAAATAAAAAAAAACAAGCAAGTTTAAAAATTAAAGAGCTGCTCAAATGGACAATGAATCTCGAAAATATGTGCAAATTAAAAAAACAAAATTATAATTATATATAATCAAAAGAAATTTATTGCTAACAAAATTTACTAAAACTTGAAAAAAATTGAATTATTGCTTACTGTGGCAAGTTGCAAAAAATATCAGAAGCAAAAAATAACACACAAAAATTAAACAAAAAAAATTGCATGCAATCATTTTGGCTATAAATATGTAATCGTTTATTGTATTATGTGTTATATGTATCACCAAAGTTTATATAAAAAAATTTTGACAAATGTTTTAATTCGAAATGTTATTAAATATACATACATATCTACATATTTAACAAACATTTAAGTTAAAAAAATGAAATACCTACTTTATAAAAAGTTTGAGAAACATTAATGAGAAAAAAATAAATAAGAAATTAAGAAAACTAAGCACTATAAATGTAACTGAAGACAATAACAAATATGCATATGTGTACGTATTTATTGAATTTAAAGCATGAAAAAAACGAGGCAAAACGAAACATACAAAACAAATAATAAAAAATAAATATCCTTGCGACAATTTAAAGTCTGATGAGGTCAATAAATAATAATAAGTATAATATTTGAACACAGCAAACATAAATCAAATAATTGATAAAGCTAGAAAAAACAAAAAAATAGTTAAACAAGCATGTGTACATGTGTATATGTATTTAATTTAAATAATATACATACCTCTATATATACATACATACAAAGTATTTACTTTTAGTCTAAGAATATAACAAAATTGCAATTTTCTTCAAATTAACTTACAAAAAATATACATATACATATGCAGGTGCGAGTAACAAATAATATATATCTAAATACATATTTAAAGCAGAATTATTAAAATCTAACAAAACATATATAATAATAAAAATTAAAAAACTATATAAACATATATATACAATTTTAAAAAGGTACACATCTACTTATAAGCTAAACAAATGTCTCCTCCGCGAATTCCAGAAATAAGACCATTTTGGGAAGCGAATAAACTTTAACATCTACGCTAGGTCATTGAAAATAAAAAAAGAACTAAATACAAAATTCAATTATTTAATCATACAAATATTTAAAATTATAACAAACATGCTTATGTATAAAAAAGTGAATATATCTAAATGGCTCCTACAAAACAGGAATAAAGCGTGTTTTTTATTTATTTATGAACTAAATTGGTGAGTAAAAATTAAAAAATTATATATACATACATTTATTTATTATAAGTTTCTGTTATGTTAATAATAATGAGCTTAAAGGCCGTGGTTAAATAAAACACAATGTTTAAAATTTCATTGGTTTTTTTAATTGTCAATATTTCGGGTTCAGTCTGAAGCCATCTTCAGGACTGTAAGTAAACACAAATGTATAAAAGGGGGGCATTCATTTCAGATACATGGTCATTAAAATTACGTTATGCAACTAGGTATACATATAAACGAGACACAACTTACACTTGTGGTTATTCTTTATCGACTGATCATATGTTCGGAAAACAAAAGTAAAATAAACATCAAAAATGTATACAATTTTAAAGTACAGTAAGTGTAAACTAAAATATGCACAAACAAATATATAGGGATACAGACAATAGATCAACGAATATGTTTTCCCACTTAAAAGAATATACATCCTTAACAAGGGAACTATTTATCACAATGGTGAAATTTTGCATAAAAGAGAATCGATATTGTAAATACAATGAAAAAATATACGAACAACGTACAGGAATGCCCATGGGCTCACCAGGCTCCCCGGTCATAGATAACATTGTCATGGAGGAGCTGCTAACAAGATTCGAAAATGAAACTACTAGCAAACCACGCCTACTTACAAAGTATGTAGATGACTTATTTGCCATTGTAAAAACTGAACAAATTGGAAAACATTCTCACTGAACTCAACAGCTACAGCAGAAACATTAAATTTACAATAGAGGTGGGAAAGATGGTCAACTAACCGTACTTGGACACGTTAATCAATAGGAGAAACAACAAATTATATATGACTGGTACAGAAAACCCACAGCTTCGGGAAGACTAATTAACTATTATTCAAAACACGGAAAAAAGTACAATAAGAAATACCGCCAAAAGCTTCATAAGACGGGTACTTACAATAAGCGACAGAATGTACCACAAGAAGAATATCACGATCATCAAATAAACTCTAGAGGATAATGAGTTTCCAAGTAGCTTGGTCAATAAACTGGTCCGAAATTTCTATACCAGAGCACGTAATGAACGTAAACCTGAAGAGCAAATAACAAAATATACAAAGCGATAACCTATGTCCAAGAATAGCAGAGAGGATCAAGAGATCGGATTTATATGACAAGAAGAGGTCAAAATAGCGTTCACATACAACAATACATTGAAACAAATTTACAGTAATACAAAGGACAGAATTCCAAAGGATGAGAAATCCAACCTAATATACAGAATCCCATGCAACGGTGACGGGTCTCACTTATGCGAGAAGGTATATGTGGGGACAACAAAATTAAAATTAAAAAACAAGGATTTCCGGCCATAAGTCCAATATTAAACTTAGAAACAACGCTTCGGAAAATAAAACAGCCTAACGGGCCACTATCCCGATTTCCAGAATGTTACTATATTGGACATAGAGAAACAATATAATAAGCGCTTCACCATGGAAATGCTCCACATTATGAACACGCCTGATGATAAGAGAATTAATTTTAAAAGTGACACAGACCAATGCGCATATGCATATCGCAATTTATTGCTTAAGCAACAACACAAAATGCAAGTCTCACGGCGCACATGAAAGAAAGCAGCGTACAGAAATTATTCCGCTAGCAGCATACTTGGGATCAACAAATCATAATGTTGGATGACGACATATTCGTTGATCTATTGTTTGTATCCCTATATATTTGTTTGTGCATATTTTAGTTTACACTTACTGTACTTTAAAATTGTATACATTTTTGATGTTTATTTTACTTTTGTTTTCCGAACATATGATCAGTCGATAAAGAATAACCACAAGTGTAAGTTGTGTCTCGTTTATATGTATACCTAGTTGCATAACGTAAATTTTAATGACCATGTATCTGAAATGAATGCCCCCCTTTTATACATTTGTGTTTACTTACAGTCCTGAAGATGGCTTCAGACTGAAGTCGAAATATTGACAAATTAAAAAAACCAATGAAATTTTAAACATTGTGTTTTATTTAACCACGGCCTTTAAGCTCATTATTATTAACATAACGTAAACGCATAAGGCTATAAAAATTACCAAAAATTATAAGTTTCTTACAAATTTTCATATTACAATTTGACACAAAGAAATATCTCAAATATGTAAGTAATCCATTTTTTGTCATAACTCCTCCTGTGGTTACATCCTTTAGACATTTATTTTGAGATTAACACCACTGTCCATTTCCACTGTCTTCTAAACTGTTGCTATCAATAGTTTGAAAGCTTATGTTGCATGAGCACAATAAATACTTGTTGCCTATTATTAGGCGCAGCATGTAACAGCCAAAGTTTCGAAATAACACTTAACCCGCAAATTATAAAATTTTTGTTAAAAATATTTAACGTTTTGAATTCTCTGAGAGAAAAAAGTTTATTTTAAAAAATTGAGGCTTCTTTCCGTACCACAAAAAATAATTACTTTCATTCTTTTGGTGTTTTAACGGAAGCCCAACGCCTTCTTTTTTTACTATGGCGAACCAAAAATAAGAAGATCCTTCAGGCTGCCAAATTACTGCAGTGTATTTTAGGTTAATATTGTAGCCGTGAATAAAGCAGCAGAAATTCAGGACGAAGCGTGCATAAGCTGTTGTCGCGTCAATAAATATACATATATTGCCAGTCAGACGTCGATCAAGGTAATACGCTTACACAGTACTTACTTCATAAGGAAGTGTTCTGGAATGCAAAGAACGATTAAAGAGACCGAACCATACATCAATGCTGGGTTCTCGATCACAAAGGAAAATAAGGTAACAAAAAGGCTGATGAGTTTGCAAAAGAGGGTGCAGAACTCGATCAATCGACAATAGATGTCGCAGTTAATTTGGGATAAATAAAAAAATACAGAAGTTGCATATGATTCATCAAGCAGGAAAGACGTGGACAGAAGCACAGGACTGGAAATCCGACGATATTAGATTTACAAAGTTGCCCATAACCCTAAAGAGAGAATACTTAAGGTTCACCATTTGTATAATACTGGACACTGCCTTCTGCCGTTACATGCTTATAAGTTAGGCATCGTTCTAGTTCCGTTATAGCTTATAACTTTTGTATGATGAGACGGTACTAGTTTTAATTCTGTTCCCTCGAAGTGTTTTTGGTATAAGAATGGTCTCAACTGTCCCGCTCTGCATCTGATTAGTAGATACCAGTTCGGAGGTAGTCATTAAACATGAAGTATAAAACTGTCGCCGAGTGCGACTATCCCCATATTCGCTGCTGAGGACCAACATGTTTTATGCAGACTCAGAACACCATATAAATTTTGAGCGAGAAGCAGGAAGCGTTTGCTAAACTATCGCCGATGGGCGACCCAGCTAAGAAAATTGAAAAAATCGTTTTCAAAATTTGTGGTGTTGCGTTGCTCGCATCCGCAAATTATAGTCATCAGTGGTTTAGATTGTAGCTGAGCATTTGGCGCAGTAATATCGATTGTGTTCGTCGCTCGCTATTTGACGAATGGTATTAGCAAGCAACAAGCAAAGATCGTTTGTTAGTTTTTTCAATGCGCACAAGCAAAAAATATTTAATGTTCACCTTTTGCGCGATTATCGCGCTCTCACAAACACATCTGCATTTTGATTCTGCCGAAGCCTGATATAATGCCAGTCAGGCGCCGATGTCTTACACATTACTTCATCAGGACGTATTCTGAAATGCAAGGAATATTAAAGAGACTGGACCATACTTCAATACTGAATTCCCGGTCACAAAGGAAAATAAGGTAACAAAAGGCCGATGAGTTTGCAAATCGATGAATCGGCGATAGATGTCGCAGTGCATTTGGGAGAAATCAAAAAGAGACAGAAGTTGCATATGATCGATCAAGCAGGAAAGGCGGGGGCAGAAGCGCGGGACTGGAAATCCTACGATATTAGACTTACAAAGTTGCCTATAACTCTAAAGAGGAGACTTAATGTTCACGATTGGTATAATACTGGACACTGCCTTCCGGCGTCACATGTTTATAAGTTAAGCCTCGTTCTAGTTCCGATATAGCTTATAACTTTTGTATGAGGAGACGGTACTAGTTCTAATTCTGTTCCCTCTCAGCGTTTTTGGTATAAGAATGGCTGCCAAATGTCCCGCTCTTCATTTGATTAGCAGATACTATTTCGGAGGTAGTCATTAAAAATAAAGTACAAAACTGTTGCCGAGTGCGACTGTCTCACATATTCGCTGCTGAGAACCTGCATGTTTTATTCCGACCCCGAACATCATATGAATTTTCAGTGAGAAGCAGGAAGCGTTTCCTGAAGTATATTTCCGATGGGCTAGCCCGCTAAGAAAAATTGTTTTCTAATTGAAACAAATTGTTTTTAACTGAAAAACCCTTTTTCAAAACTCGTGATGATGCTTTGCTCGTGCCCTGCGCTCGCCAACCCCGAAATACCCCGCGGGTGTCCTGCATGTAACTTGTCCTCACATGACACCAACCATCTTTTCAATTGCAATGTGGAACCAATGCCTCTAAAGCCCTTATCTCTCTTGCCCAACCTTACTGAAACAGAAGGTTTCCTCGGACTCTCGTTAGAGGATATTGATGACCATTTGTGAATGGCCATACCTAGTGGATATGGTGAACGTCTTGGGTTTCATTTCTTGGAAAATCAACATCAAATACCTAAAAAACAAGCGGGATCGGCCTTGGAAGGGGTATGGGCAGTCGGCATAAAACACATGATTCACATCCCGCCAACTTACGGAGAAATTGTAACGTGGCACGATGCAAATCGGAAGAGAAGCTCGACCCAAATCTCCGAGGAGGTATATAGTGCCTTATATGTCTTTATTTTTTATTTCGCTTGGAGGATTCGCTATCTCTCTCAAATAAACAAGCAGTTCAAAGACATCAATCAATACACTTTACAATCGGAGGAGTTAGAAAAGCACCTCGACAACTTTCAATTAAAGGGGCATTAGGTTGACGCAGATGTAGCAAACAATGAAATGACGCTGCAGGACGTACGAATAAACCTTTAGCACAGTAAAGGGACGTCGAGCTGTTTTCTTGCCCTCTAAGGAGGCCCTCGAACAAAACAACTAAATTGTTACCTAAGTAAATGGTAAAGCCTTAATAGAGTTACTCCTACCCCAGAATATGTTCGAACATTTATAGTGCATACAACGAACATTTCAACTCACCATATTCACTCATATTAACAGAGTATATGTGGAACTTAAGAGCGAATTGAGAGTTTCACAGAGTTGCATTGTCACATCGCCATTTTATACAGGGTAAAAGTGTAACGCTTTTGCGTGCGAGCAGGCAACAATTTTCACAAAAGAACAAAATACCCCGCCAAAGCGTTGCCTGTTTTTTAGAATAGAACAACAACCCTTGCGAGGCGTACAAAAAGCGTAACATTTTAGCCAGAAAAGAAAACGCTATTATTCGTTTGCTATATTCCACCGTCTTCTGATATATCAGTGTATATGCACCATATTTCATTGTTACAGTCAATTCGATGATAAAGCCCACGGGCTCAATGATTGTATTAGGCGACTTTAACCTGCCACCTATATCTTGGAACACCGTTGATTACAATATTGTCCCCGTATCATCCAAGATGCATAACAATGACGTTTTTGGTGGAATTACTGATCTTTGCTTTAATCAGATCAACTTCATTCCGAATAAGTATGGAAAATTCTTAGACTTAGCATTTGTTGACTGACATATCTAAATTCTCTATAAATCGGTGTGAACTTCTTGTTTTTCCTGAAGACGTTTACCATCCTTCTCTTGAGATAACTTACGAAATCATAAGCAACGAAGTCGGCTGCAATAACAAAACACGTGTCTCTCCCAGGTATTTTGATTTTTCCAAAACTAATTTTAACAATTTAAATAAAGAGCTTTCTGTGATAACGTGGCCTCGATATAAAGAGGATGTAGAGCAAAACGTTTTACATTTTAATAAAACCATTTATACTTTATTTGAAAAATATTTGCCCAAACGCACATGCTCGTACAATGAATCACTGCAGGCCTGGTTTACTAAAGAGCTAAAAGCTTTAAAAAATAAACTTTAAACTTTACAATTTTTCTCTTATATCAATAACAAAAATAAGAAATCACGTTTATTCAAACTATATAAGAAAACCGTTTACATTCTGATTATGCACAGTACGCTATTTTCCGTCATAAGTATTTTGAACTTAATAAATTTTTTTTTAAGCTACCATATGTAAAATTAAAATAAACATTATTGGCAACCCGAAGTCTTTTTATGATTTCGTAAATTCTAAACGTAGAACTAACGGGTTTCCTTCTGCCATGAAGTTTAGAAATAGCATTTCCACCGACAATCAAGAGATTGCAAACTTCTTCGCTCAATTCTTTCACCCTAATTACTCTGCTGTGGTTGATTCATCACCTACAAATTATCCATATGAGCTCCATTCTAGTAACTCAATATATGCTACACATTTGTTGCCCAAAGATGTTCTATTATATCTAAAGACCCTAAAAGAATCCTTCAAATACGGTCCCGATTTGATCCCAACATGTTTTCTTAAAAAATGTACTGAATACATTTAGCAGCCCCTTACTGATCTGTTTAACCTCTCTTTAAAAATGGCATTTGCCCGACGGCTTGGAATGAATCTTTTCTTATCCCACTCCATAAAAAAGGAAGCAAGTCGCTCTATTGAAAACCATCGTGGAATAGCAAAGGTCTCCGCTATCCCTAAGCTTTTCGAAGCAATCGTTACTAATCACCTTACATTTTCGATTTCTACATTGATAGATAGTTCTCAGCATGGCTTTTGTAGAGGCAAATCACACACAACCAATTTGCTTGAATTTACAACTCACGTCTTTAATGGGTTTAGAAACCATCATCATACCGACGTTATATACACTAATTTCAGCAAAGCATTTGACAAAGTATACTACTCTTTACTTGTCTATAAACTCGAATTGCTTGGCTTTCAATCTGGCCTAACTCGCTGGATCTCCTCCTATCTTTGCGGCAGAACTGAAAGAGTAATTTTTAAAAACATATGTTCGAATGTCAACGATGTTCCCTCCGGTGTGGCTCGTGGCAGCCATCTCGGTTCGATTCTGTTTTTGCTCTTTATAAATGATATTTCCACAAATATAAAATATTCTAAAATTTTAATGTATGCCAACGACGTAAAAATTTTTGAGTCATACGCGTCGGTTGAAGAACGTTCTGTACTCCAGTCGGATTTAAATTTTTTAGTTACTTGGTGTAATGCGAATTTTATGCCGCTCAACGTAGAAAAATGTAAATTCATGTGTTTTTCACGTGGGAACGTACAGCCAGTTTCATACACAATTAATGGACAAAGTCTGGAAAGCGTTGATGTTTTTGTCGACTTGGGAGTTACAATGAATTGCAAACTTAGTTTCAACCCTCATATTAATGCCACAGTAAATAAAGCGAGAGGAGTTAAGTTAAGTGATCCTTACCGGTATTAGAATATGGATTGATAATTTGGAATCCGCGTTATCAAGTTCATGGGGATAGGCTAGAATCAATTCAAAAACAGTTTTTACTTTTCGCCTTGAGAAATCTTCACTGGGACTCCTTGTATAATCTTCCTCCTTACACTAATCGGTTAAAACTAATAAATCTGCCTACCCTTGCAAGTCGTAGAGAAATGCCATTTCTTTTAAACGAAGTAAACTTGAATGTTCCATGCCGAGTTTCAAGGCATTATAAACTATAATTCTTAAACAATGCAGAACAATTTCCAACTAAGCGAACATTTTCTATGTTTGTGTGAAGATTATAACACTCACTTGAGAATAATCGATGTATCGGACTCGCTCTTTACCATAAAAGACGGTTCTATCTTCTCTTAATAATTAAAAAATTATATGTATAGGTACTTTTAATCTATTGTATTTGTGAATCAATATTTCTCAGCTGAAGAGTTTCTCTGTAGCTGAGCAGTTTTAGATCCCGGCGCTTAAGAAGCCACTGCCTCTTAAAAACTCGGTAACAATACAAACTATAAATTATAAATAAAACTTAAATAAGAATTAGAATAAAAAAAAATTATTTAGTAAAAAAAAGAAAACAGGATTAGCCTGGTTTCATCGGGCCACTTGAGGGCAGTGGGCTGCCACAACGTCCGAGAAATAAAAAAACAGACTAAAGTCGCCCGGTTTAGATGGAATATTCCCTACCATACTGAATAAACTTGGATTGCTCAGTATAATACAAAAGTGGAAAAGATAAGCCATTTGTACCTCAGCCACTATATGGGCGATTCTCAGTAAACTGTACAATTTCACCGGCGGATTTGGAATGAAAATTTTTCTCAGATAGAAGTTGTCCGGATTTATTTTTGTTATCATTATGTAATAAAAAAGCTAAATTTTTCACCATTCTACTACAACTATAATGAAAAAAAAGTTATTCATAAATATGTAGAACAGGGTGGCTACTTAATGCTGATGTTAACTATTTAGTATATAAATTGTTTTGTCGGACTAAATTAGACCTTTTATATGCTTTTATGTTTGATTCAAGGTTCTGGGTGTTGCTTAACATAATTTCGAGATCAAAGTTATAAAATTGAAAATGGCCAAATTGATATTGCAACGTAACTGACATACAAATGCATACCACGCAACTGACATTTCGAGTTTGCGTGCTGAACACGACGCTTGTACTTAAAGTTTTTTATATTATATACCTTGATTTTTTGGTCTCAATGAATCCTTTCAGGATATAAAGTAATCGGTATGATACACTTATTTGTATTCTTGTAATAACATACCACGTAACTGACCTGTTTTTTTTTACATCGTCGTTTTCCCCACTTTACTGCTATGCCAAACACTCAAGTGTCATTAACACCGAAACTTGTAAATACAAAAAATGTCAGTGCGATCGTCCTCTGTCATACTCTATCTTTCGCAGTGTCAAATTATCCACCAGATGGTGATAATGACAGCATAATGGAAAGCGAGCGAATTTGTTCAAAACTGATGGACAAGATTCGATACGTAATTTATGTTCCGAAATCGTCTTTTTTCATCACAAATCTATTCGTAAAAAAAAAGATTTAACGAAAGACAATAAAATCATGCCAATCTTTCGTACATATTTTTGAAATCAATCAATGATACTTCGACCGAGATTTGAAAAACGTTGGTGAGGACATGCCACGCAACTGACATTTGGGGTATATAGTATAATCTCATAGACGTTCTATTCAAATATTTGACTATTTATGCATGTTCTCTATTTAAACACATCAAAACTAACAAAATAACATCAAACTTGTACAGTCAATTATTGATTTTCCTGCTAATAACACAAATGGATACAAATTGTACAATTTACTGAGAATCGCCCATATAGCCTAACGTATTTTTTGTTTAAAGTAGATAGTGATAGATAGTGATAGCCTAATCAATGTACATAAAACGTCGAACATGGACGAAAGGTGGTTTTCTTCACACAGCATGGGTATACTTAAGGCAAGAAGGCACTTCACTGCATAGTATAGTTACAAACATGAGTACAGGCTTGAAATACAATCATTATGCCTTAGATGCCTTCCAAGATCTTTGGAAGTGTTTGGCAAGCATTCCAAGTGTATTTCTGCATGGAAAGCTTCTCAATTAAAACCCGTCTGCCTTGCAGATGCCGTTCGGAGTCGGCATAAAACAAGTAGGACCCATCCTGCCAATTTGTATGAAAAATTAACGCAAATTGGTAGAGAAGCTCGGCCTAAAATCTCGTCGGAGGCTATTGCGCCTTACATTTATTTTATTTTTTTATCACTTATTGTACAGATTCAGTATAAGCGCAGTTTTTAAATCCCAAAAACGCCATGTAAACAACTCCACGTCCTTGGAATATTTATGTAAACAATTATTATTGCAAAATAAAATGCATCTATCATACTTGCACATGTATGTGTGCGTATTTATCTGTAGAATCCCTGCAAAAAAAGCGATTAGTCTAGGATGAGACCGGGTTGAGTCGCAAAGCAGTATGCGACTAATGCCAGTTTTGATCTCTTTGTATGCGTTGAACTGTTCCCTTTAGTTTGAGCATGTCCTTTGAAGAGACTAATTGTACCCATTTATATCTGAAAGGGATCGATAGGACCAATCCCTTTTGTACGCATATGGGAACATATGAAGCCTAGTCGCTCTTCGCTTCAATAAGGACTCAAATAGGGATCAGTAGCATTTTTCATGGCAAGAAAATCGAAGTATTTGCGAAGCTACCAAATCTGCTTGATGTAAGTTTTTCGACTGCTTTTCAAAAAGGAATAAAAAATATTCTCTGCAAATTTAACCATAAATCCGGCGTATTCGTTTAGTCCTAGTAATTTAGGTTCGGCATGGGGCACCGCATTTTTCTTAAATAATTCGATTCAATCACCTCTTTTTTGTTTTACTTATTCCATTGCCGTTTTTTTTTAATATTTCTTAAAATGTGCTACATAAATTTCAATTTGATTAATCCCAACTGTACACAAAAAGGACCAAAGGGGATAAATTATGCCCAAATGTAGACAAAAGAGATTAATCGGAGACCAGTTTTTTTTTAGTGATTAGTCGCACGATTTTTTGCAGGGACATGATAAGCAAATAAAAGATTCCACATTTGTACATTGTTTACAAAAACTTTACTTGTTTATTAAGTTTCTTACATTAAATGCATTTATAGTTTCTGTATATACGTATGTAGGTATATATGCATGAACTTATTTATATGTGCTTGAGTTTATGTGCAACATTTTTATATATTTGTGTACATATTTTTATGTACCTTAAGCCATAATGATTGTCTTATAGCTAATTATTTACCTATGTATGTATATATGTACATATCTACTTAAAAATGAAATAAAATTTTATAACATAAACTTATCTATGTATTTGTGTGTGTGCAATTGTATTTTTAATGTAATTATAATTACAATTCTACAAGGCTCAGGCGGTAAATAATTAGGCGCAGTCAGGCGCAAGGTCACACCAACAACAGCAACAATACATAGGAGCGCATCACTGCAAACGTCGCTAAAATAATAGCTGCCAATTGCTTGGCTTTGACAATAAATAAGTATGTATGTGTGTACTTGGGTTCATCATTAAACAAATTTAATTAAATTTTAATTACTGTTGATTTTGCAAAGCATTTTTAACATTTATTACATCGTTTTACATAACTCGTACATGGATATTATATATACATATGCATTAACGTAGGTCGATTTGTATGGATGAAAGTTAACCGACATCAGGAAGTTAGTTAAAAATCGATTGCAAGATTCCCAATTTAAAACTAGCTTTCTTTTCTCCTAGCGGATTTTTTTTGATAAAATATTGCATTGTCAACGGGTTCTGACTTATGGCCCAAGTTTCATGTATCTAGCTCATCGGGAAGTTAATCGAAAATCGATCGCAAGATTCCCCCCGTTTTTAAAGGATTTGCAGTTGTCTTGACTAGCGCACCACCCAGCGGAACTTTGTTTTCTATAAGTTGTATTCTCACCAGGCCTCTAACTAAGTGCCAAGTTTCAAGTCTCAAGGTTACCGGGAAGTTAGTTAAAAATGGATTGAAAGATTCCCAAATTAAAATATGTTTTCTTACTATCTCGATCCGCGTGCCACCTATCGAATTTTTTTTGATCAAATGTTGCATTGTCACCGGGTTCTGACCCACGGCCCAAGTTCCAAGTCTCTAGCTCACCGGCAAGTTACTCCAAAATCGATTGCAAGATTCCACTCGTTTTCAGGGATTTGTAGTTATCTCAATTAGCGCGCCATCTAGCGGAACTTTGTTTTCTATAAATTGTATTGTCACCGGGTCTCGAACTATGTGCTAAGTTACAAGTCTCTAGGTAACTGGGAAGTTAGTTAAAAATGGATTGAAAAATTACCAAATTAAAATTAATTTTCCTAATATCTCGATCCATGCGCCACCTACCGGAATTTTTTTTATAAAATATTGCATTGTCACTGGGTTCTGACTTACGGCTCAAGTTTCATATCTCCAGCTTACCGGGAAGTTACTCAAAAATCGATTGCAAGATTCCCCTCGTTTGTCAAGGATTTGTAGTTATTTCACTTAGCGCGCCACCTAGCGGAATTTTGTTTTCCGTAAATTATATTGTCCCCAAGCCTAGAACTGTTTGCCAAACTTCAAGTCTCTAGGTCACCGGGAAGTTAGTTACAAATGGATTGCAAGATTCCCAAATCAAAATTAATTTTCTTAATATCTCAATCCATGCGCAACCTAGCGAAACTTTTTTGATCAAATATAGCACTGTCACCGGGTTCTGACTCAGGGCCCAAGTTTCAAGTCTGTAGCTCACCGGGAAGTTACTTAAAAATCGATCGCAAGATTCCCTGCATTTTTTCAGGGATTTTCGTTTATCTCGATTCGTCTGCCACCTGGCGGCATTTTGTTTTCCACAAATTGTAGTGCCATCGACTCGCAAACTATGTTTCAAGTCTTTGGATCACCGAGATGTTAGTTAAAAGTCGATCGCAAAATTCCATTTTTAAATTGATTTTCTGTATATCTCGATCCGTGCGCCACGTAGCGGATTTTTTTTTCACTTGCATTGTAATGTTTGCCAGATCTGAAGTGTCTAGCTCAACGGGAAGATACCGAAAAAGACTTTTCCGTGGGTCAAAAATTCGTATGGAAATGAGGTGACAAACATAAAATCGACTTAATATAAATGTAAAAAAAGGCAAAAAAATTATCGCAGGCTCGAAAATTATTTTTTTGGGTATGCGTAGTGGAACTTTTTTTCCTGACATCGATTAATAAATCGACCCAATCTAATATACATATATGAACGATCGGCAGTAAAAGCGGGATTCACTTCAAAATTTGATGGGTGTGGAATTGTATGGTTTATTCTTTGACCCTTTCGGGACTACTTGGGATCTGTTTCACGACCACTTCGGGATGACTTCAGGAAATATTTTAAGCTGTGTTTGCATTTTTTGGTCCACAGCTGTGGTAGCAACGAAAAAAATTTTCTCTGCTACTGGTCCGGCTCTGAACATGAACAGAGCATAGAGCAGAGCCATAACATAAAAGAGTGATAGCATTTTTTATCTCTGCTACGAGCGACGTCTTGTTTTAGAGTGCAGCAATTAGCAGAATAAAAACTCCAAACGAAATAAAATTTGTAGTGAAGCGATGCAAAAGAATAAAAATTAATGCCATTTGCTCTGCTCGGAATTGTTATGCAGAAGTTTGTTTTGTTATCTTGTTTTTATTTTTGGAACTATTGTAGCAATGATGTTGTTTTTTTTGTACTTGTCGTTTCATTTGTTTGTTTTTAAGTTGTCGTTGTAGCTTTTTATTTTTGCTGTTATTGTTATAGCATGGGGATACTCACCCCTGTTCCCAAGACAAGAGAAAGACAAAGTTCTGCATAACAATGCCCAACGGAGTAAATAGCATTTTTTGATCTCGCTCAACCACAAATAGCATTTTGTTTGTAGTTTTTATTATGCTATTTGCTAAATAAAGCACGACGTAGCTCGTGGCAGAGCATAAAAAATGGAATCAGTTTTGTATGCTATGTCTCTGCTCTATGCTCTGTACCTGTTCAGAGCCGGAGCAATACTCCGAAGTAATAAAACATTTTTAATCACTCATTCTATTTTCGTATTCATTTCGAAACAATTTTACCAACAAGTTGGAACAATTTTAGGAAATTTTTAGTTATTAGCTCGTGACAACTTCTGGATAATTTTCAATCTATTTCGATCTCTTTTCGAAGTCATTACAGGGTCATTTCAAGATTATATTCGTAATGATTTCAACACTATATCGGAATTAATTTTTAACAATGTCAGCATCAGTTCGGGACTATTTGCAGAGACTATTATTGAGTTGAAATTTGAGAAGAAGCGGTACAATAAAAAAGCCTCTTGAGAAACAACGAACACTCTAATAAAAAATTCATATACATATCTGTTATTTCTAGCCATAACAGCTAAAATGATTTTAGCCACAAAAAGAAACTTTTACAGTCGCTGAAGTTTTATTACTTTCAAAAATAACAAATATTTAGGAAATTGTTCCGCTTTTATCACCTTGGCGGTTATACCTCAGCTTGTTTAGTTTAGCTATAATAAATAATATAAGTTATATATAGATATCCCTACAGAGGCACTGAACATCATATAAATAATCATAATATAAGAAACGTCCATCAGATCGCGGAGCGTGCCCGTCATATTTGCAGGAGCAGTACACTCAGAGAAAAACGCCGTTCTAAAATCCAGCACCACCGGACTCAATTCAAGCTTTTCATGTTGTTACTTTTTTATTCTTGAAAAACGAACGACCTGTTCTCAAAACAAAAACCTTGTTCTTGAACTGACAAACCATGTTCTTGAAATGAGAATGGCTGGTCTTAAAATATGAACAAATGTTCTATTAATGAGAACAATATTCATAAAGTAAGAACAATGTTCTTAAATTAAGTTCAAGAAAAAAGAAACGGTATAATTCGTGTGCACTAAAATGTTAAATACAACATTTGGCATCAGCTACCAAGCAGTTTGTAGTGGCCCAGGGGCTACGATGTTGCGGTTGCGATCGTGTGGCGCGAGTTCGATCACCGTCAAACTCTGAAGTTTTTTAAAACATTTTTTTTATATTCTATTTTTTTAAATCTTATTTTTCGTTCAGTTCCACTCATATATGCACAGCTAATTCTCAAACTTGTTATGAAATGTTTTAAATATATATTCAAATTGCATCAATAAAAAGAAAAATTTCTCAATAAGAGAAAGATATGAAAAAATGCATGTTATGCGTTTTTTCATATTTTGATCTTTAATAATGACTTTTTTGTTGTTAATATTTTTTATTAATTACAAAAAAATTATTATTAATAAAAATAAATAATTAAATGGGTACTAATTGGGAAAATCACTTTCCCAAACACCCCCCTCCCGTCCACCAAAGATCAAGAACAAGCCTTTCTTGAATTGAAACCGACAAATGTTAAATCGACCACAAATCGTTCTCGAAGCGTGAGAACGAAAATTCTTGTATCAAGCCCAAGTAGTGCTTGAAATGAGCACCGAAGGTTCACACATCAATACCAAAGTGGTCATAAAATACGAACGGTGTGCTTGGAAAAACTGTTCTTAAAACAAGCCCATCGGTCACGAGTCAAGAAGAAACGTACTTAATAGACTTTTGTCAACGAATGTTCTTAATTTTGAACTTGTTTCGTTCGTTTTAGAACGATTTTTTCTCTGGGTGTATGAAGAATCTGCTGTTAGTCTATCGATGCACCATCATCAGCACCATCGTGTAGAGATATAATAGTGAGCTATGATACTTGAAGTGAATATCTAATTTTACTGTACAAGAAATAATTTTTTTTACAATTTTAATTACATAATTCATACTTTTTATTGTATTGCAATAGTCTCCTTTTTTAGTAATTATTCCATTAAGCGCGTACGGTCTAATGTTCGCTAGAGCAAGAAAAGCAAATATAAGGTGTCTTCACTTAACAGCATACGTTTCACCAAAGTTCTTGGCATCTTTAGGGGCAGGATCTCTAATTTATAAAAAGACAAAGACATTAAGACCAAGATCAACTGCAATTAACTCAAAAAATCGCAATGTTCAGAAAACGCAAAAAATTGACGTCCTCTCCCATATGCGCCAATGCAATATTAAATGTTTACAATGTCTTTTCCGACTGATTAGTGGAAGTATTAATAAATCGAATACACAAAATTAGGTAGGTATTGAACTGGGAAGTACTAAGATACTCATACTTCGAAATCTTAGGTTTTTGAGTTAGCTCACTATTGATCTAGGTGTGCGAAATAATATAACATAATAATTTGGCCTTTATGTGTTTGTCTTTTTATAAATTAAAGATTCTACCCCTGAAGATGCCAAGAAATTTGGCGAAACGTAGTGTGTTAAGTGAAGAAAACCTATACTTGTGTTTCTAGCTAACATTAGACCGTACAATATTATTGGAATAATTAAGAACAACAAATCAAAAAATGGTTAGCGTTAAATATTATAATAGGTGCCCTTTTTTTGTGTGATAATTATACAAGTTTTGTGTTTATTCAGTGAAGAGCACATTTATGCTTTTTGAATGAAATTTGTATGCATTATCAAATGCACACTGCGGACTGTGGAATAGGATAACAGTAGTATAATCAATATTCATAATACTTCTTTCTTCTTGAAAAGCCGTAATCGAGTTAAGCTCTTAGTTACAAATTTTTAAGAAATAATAGCTGTTTTCTACATGTATATACATATTCACTTAAACTTAATATGGACTGCTAAGTGTAAAACTTTATCTACAGAAAATTGGTAATGCTAAATTTCAGTATGCATTACACTCAGTTGCAACTGAAATGTGTCTTACCATTTTATCTCTAAACTATGCTTCAATTCTATGACCGAAAAGTATGTGTGTCCACGATTCATCGCAACCGATTCAGCTATGGGTCATACACTATGAGTTGCGTGTCTCCGCTATTAAGTACATCCCGTTTTGTAGCGAGTTATTTTACCACTGCCGCAAGTCTTCAATACTTGCCCCTAAAAGGGGGTCTACTCGACATTATCCAAGTGATGATAAGCGTATTTTTTAACCGCATTTGTAGATGTATACACATGTAAAAAAACTCGGCTAATGAATGAATTGAAACTTAGGGTCTAAATTCATTGCCAATACTTCGCCTGCCCCTGTGCAGGCAATGGATGATTATAAGCTGCCGCCGCCACTGCAGCTGCGCTATTCAATTGATTGTTATGCGCCGCCGCAGCTGCACCAACCGCGGCATAATCAGAGAGCGAATGTTGCGCTGCAGCTGCATGAGCATGATGCGCAGCAGCAGCATTATAATTTGCCGCCACTGCTGCCGATTGATTTAGGTGATAAGCGGCCTGTGACCAATTCGCAGAGGACTCTAATTTTGAATAGTTTTCAGTGGTGAGATGTGAGAGAGAAGGCGAAATTTTTGCTACGTCGACGGTAAGTTTGGAGAAGTCATCTATAGAAAGCTTGGAATAGTCTGTGAAAATATAAACAACAGAAATCATAAATACACAGTAAAAATAAAAAAAAATTGAATCACATTACTCACCCTGATGATAGTAGTTTTGTCCGCCAAAATGTCCATGTTGAAACTGCTCGCGAATCCATGTTGCGCCGATTGTGCCACCAAATCGTAGCCACCCATTTGCGCGTGATGATGTGGATGATGCGCTGCTGCTGCTGCAGCGGCGGCCGCCGCATGTGCTGCATGATTGTCATTCATACCACCGCTAGCTGTACTGCCAGCAGCCGGACTATAGCCAGCCATTGAACCGACAGCAGCTAGTGAGCCAAAACCAAGAGGAGCTGTTGCAGTACCACCAGCTCCTACAGCACTAACAGGTATTCCTGGCACTCCGCCGCCGCTACCGTTCATCGGCGATAGACCAGTACCGGAACCGCCAGAGTGTTTACGTAAGCGCGCTCGTCGATTGCTAAACCACACTTGAATGCGTGCCTCTGTAAGACCTGTCGTTTGAGCGAGCTCTTCGCGTGTATACACATCGGGATATTGTGTGCGTGTGAAGGCACGTTCAAGCGCTTCCAATTGTTCGGCGGTGAAAGTGGTGCGTGATCGGCGTTGTTTGCGCTTAAGCGGTATGCCTGGTTCGGATTCGGTGTCGCTGACGTCTGAGTCACGACCTAGAAGGAAGGAAAAGGATTATATCAATTATTTCGTTTACTAGAAAATTTAGTAGATATTAAATTTGGAATTCGGCTAAAAGTTGCTTAGAAGGCAACATTGTATAAAAAGGCATTGCTAGGACTTTCAACAACGGAGAGGACGGATATGGTCTTTTTTACTAAGAGATATAAGGTCCAAAATGCGACTAGGCGTCAGCTTGGAAGGGTGACCATGTAGGAGAAATATTGTGAGTTGTCGTGGAATCTCAAAGTGGAGAGAGGGAAGAAGGCCTCCTCGGCACCTTACGCCACACAAATAAGAACTTACCTAAAAAAACTAGAGAAAGTATGCAGGCTATCTATGTTTAGCATTACGCTAGCCCGGAAAATAAGGCTGACGGCTGCATATTCCATCTGCAGTCCTGATGGCGGAGAACATAGCGTTAAAATCTGTGACGAGGCTTAAGCTCAGATTGAGCGCAGATCATACGGCCATAGCAGTACAGCACTATTAAATATAGGGCAACCGGATTACGTGGTCCCCTGCCTGGGCTCCAAAGATATCTTGGGGCCACAATGCAGTCGCAGATTGAGCGCATGGCTCTAAAAATGTCAGAACATACTTAACACGTGCATTCCGATGGTTCTAAATTAACGGAAGCGGTCGGGTCTGCTGTTTACTGTGTCGATCCAGAATAAACTAGATCCTACAGGCTGCCAGTTCACTGCAATGTCAGTCAGGTGAAAATTGTAGCCGTGAAGAAAGCCGCAGAAATTTTGGATAAAGCGTGCTTCAGCTGCAGTCGCGTCATATATATACTAATAGTCAGGTGGCAATTAAGGCAATAATCCAACACAATATTTTCTAAAGAAGTGTCCTGGAATGAAAAGTAGCATTGAAGAGACTATACTCAGGCCGAACCATATATCTTTACTGGGTTGCTGGTCATAAAGGGATAGAAGGTAAAGAAAAGACCGATGAGTTGATAAAGGAAGGAGCGCCATTCGCTGAATCGACGGTATACGTCCCAGTCCATTTGGGAGAAATTAAATATAGGCAGGAGTTGCATATGATCTATCAAGCATCAAAGATGTGGTCAGAAGCGCGGGCGGCAAAATTTCTAAGATCATGTACAAATTCTCCGACTTTAAGCTGGCAAAATAGGTTATGTCTCTAAAAAAGAAGACTTAGACTCACTATGGGCTCATTAACTGGATCCTGCCCTCTGACGTCACATGCTTATAATTTAGGCCTTTTGTTGTTGTAGTAACGACTAACCCACTCCGCGAAGGTTTTGGAGAGTGTTGTAGATGTTGGTGGTCTTTTGCCGGATATACCGGATCTATGTGTACGTTGCGGTAACAAGAAACATTAAGGTACTAGGCCAACCATCTTAGGGACGATTTATATGACCTTGACGCCCCAGCCCACCCCTAGTTTTATGCGGAACTTGAAGTCACCATAGCCTCACTAGGTCAAGGCTCCAGCTACTAGAGGCGACAGAGCAGCCAGAAATCGAGGCAGCAATTAAGCTAGATCCTATAAAATTTTATTATTTGCCACGAGGACGGAGTTATAAGTCCCGATACCTAATTGGGGGTTTTCCCGTTTAGTCGTCAATTAAATTCTTGTAACACTATGAACACATGCAGTCTATGTAAAGTCTTTATTGACCGGCAAGTAAAACCTAGGTTACAAACTCTTAACTGTGCAAAAGCTTTCAACACAGAAAAGTGTCAACGAATATTATCGGGAGGCTTCCTCTAACGTTCTTACGCCTGAGAATAATATCTAGGTACCTGTAAGTTTCGGATTGTGGGAGAGCTAGGCTCAGTCAAAAAATTCCAAAATCAGAACGTATAGAGCCTCTTCACAAAAAAAACTTAAAGTATATACCAGGGAGCCTCCTGGCAACAACCAGGTTCAAAATCTGCACTCACCACTTTTGACCAAAAATATAGACGGATTCTTTATTCTCAAAATCGGTATTATTTCACTCACAACTGACTTTTAAGTATAACAGAGGACAAACATAATTTGAACGGAAGGAAGAACTGCAACGGTCTCCACCAACGGATCTATAGAAATTATTAATTTCTTATTCCATTTTTTTTATCAAACAGGTGCATGCCATTCGCTCCTTCAACCATATGCTTACATTCCCCCTTGTCGTCTTGAGAATTTCTGTTGTTCAATGCTCCCGCAAACCAATCGCGCAGCTCACAAAAGCGGAATTATTGAAATGTAACACGAAATTATTTACACCTCGTAAAAATTAATAGACTTTCACACCCCAAGAAGAACAAGAGCATATGTAGCATACAAAATTATCAACTTTTTTCCCTTAACAAACACACACATATGTACGAGCTCATACTTCCATACATACAAACATATTTATGAAGACATGAGAAAATTATTTCATTTGGTTTAATCAAATTGCGACAAATCAAGTAAAACTAATTTGACCACCAAGGAATTTGGTTTCACTCTAACGTGGAGCAGAGAGGGTTCTTATCATAACTCAACAACATGGACTTATTTGGGGTACATTAGACATTAGACCGGGTACGAACCCAATATGTAAAAAAGGTATCCCAACAATATTGATTTGTTATCGAAAAATATCAAATGTCACCGAAAATTATTGAGGTTTTATAAAAAGGATATCGATCTATTATCTGAACGCCATCGCACTAATTGATCGGAAAGTTATCGACTTGCTATCAAAAAGTTGTCGATTTGCAATCAAAAGTATATAGATTTGTTATGTGAGTTAAATCAATTTGTTATCGGAGGGCTATCGATTTATTAACGACGACTAGACGGTTTCCTTTGACACACATACCGATAAAGCTTCAATATAAAACAGATAACAAGCCGATAACCAGAGCCATACCGAGACTGATGCAAGCGGTGCGGTGCACCAGGGATACCAGCTCCGAGGGACCCCCCAAACACCCGAGTCGCAGAAGTTTCACCTAAATTACGTGAGCATAGCTCACAGTGTATATCAATTTGATCGCACTACGGTACTCCGTAACGGCATAAACTAATCGAGAGAGATATAGACTTCTGTATATCAAAATGATCTGGGCGAAAAAAGAAATCCATTTAGCCACGTCCGTCCGTCTGCCGTCTGTCTGTCCGCGAACACGATAACTTGAGTAAATTTTGAGCTTTCTTGATGAAATTTGGGTTGTAGATCCTGGGCACTCATCTCAGATCGCTATTTAAAATGAACGAAATCGGACTATAACCACGCCCACTTTTTCGATATCGAAAATATCGAAAAACCGAAAAAGTGCAATAATTCATTACCAAAGATAAGAAGATGAGAAACTTTGAACTGAAACTGAATTTTCAAATTTTGGACAATTGGCGTGGCACCGCCCACTTTTAAAAGAAGATAAGTTAGCAGTTTTGTAAACTGTAGTTTGGCAGTCGTTGAAGATATCGTGATGAAATTGGCAAGAAAGTTACCCCTATTACTAAATGTGTGCCAATAAAACTTAGCAAAATCGGATGACGAACACGCCTACTTTAAGAAAAAAAATTTTTTAAGTCAAATTTTAAGAAAAATTGAATATCTTTACAGTATATAACTAACTTATGTTAAAATTCAACTCCAGTAATGATATGGCGCAACAAAATACAAAAATAAAGAAAACTGCAAAATGGGCGTAGCCCCGCCTTTTCATTTAATTTGTCTAGAATACTTTTAATGCCATAAGTCGAACAAAAATTTACCAATCCATGTAAGATTTGGAAAGAGCATTGCTTCTATGATGATAACTGCTTTCTGTGCAAATAGGCGAAATCGGTTGAAGCCACGCCCAGTTTTTATACACATTCGACCGCCTGTCCTTCCACTCGGCCGTTAACACGATAACTTCAACAAAAGTCGATATATCATTACTAAACTTAGTCCACGTACTTATCTGAACTCACTTTATCTTGGTATTAAAAATGGGCGAAATCCGACTATGACCCCGCCCACTTTTTCGATATCGAAAATTTCGAAAAATGATTCCACAATTCTATCCCAAAAACGAAAAGAGGGATGAAATGTGGTGATTGGATTGGTTGTTTGACGCAAGGTATACATAACTTTAGAAAACACTTTGTAAAATGGTTGTGACACGTACCATATTAAGTAGAAGAAAATGAAAAATTTCTGTAGGGCGAAATCAAAAGCCCTTCGAATCATGGCAGGAATACTGTTCGTGGTATGACATATATATATAAATTAGCGGTACCCGACGGATGATGTTCTGGGTCACTCTGGACCACATTTTGGTCAATATCTCGAAAACGCCTTCACACATAAGACTAGGGGCCACTCCCTTTTAAAACCCCCATTAATACCTTCAATTTGATACCCATATCGTACAAAGACATTCTAGAGTCACCCCTGGTCCACCTTTATGGCGATATCTCGAAAGGCGTCCACCTATAGAACTAAGGCCAATTCCCTTTTAAAATACTCATTAACACCTTTCATTGGTACCCATATCGTACAAACAAATTCTAGGGTCACCCCTGGTCCACCTTTATGCCGATATCTCGAAAAGGCGTCCACCCATAGAACTAAGGCCCACTTCCTTTTAAAGTACTCATGATCAACTTTCATTTGATACTCATAACGTACAAACACATTCTAGAGTCACCCCTGGCCCTCCTTTATGACGATATTTCGAAAAGGCGCCCACCTATGGAAGTAAGGCCCACTCCCTTTTAAATTACTCTTTAGTACCTTTCATTTGATACACATATCATACAAACACATTCCAGGGTTACCCTCGGTTCATTTTCCTACATGGTGATTTTCCCTTATTTTGTCTCCAAAGCTCTCAGATGACTATGTAATGTTCGGTTACACCCGAACTTAGCCCTTCTTACTTATTTTTATTTATTTTATTTAAATTCTAATCCAAAAGCAGATATCGGGATGGACGTCTAGGATAGAAATTGAGTAAAAAGCCGTATTCTAAACATACCAAACGTCGATTTAGACCATCCACTATAAATTCTCGGTTTCGCCTTGCGTTTTGAACTGTGGATGAGCGAAAATCGACGTTTCGAATGTGCTGAATGGGCTACTATTAGTTTCTGAAAATTATCTAATTATTGAAAGATTTTAAGCCCTTTAATATATATTCGTTTTTTAAATTGAGAAGGATTTATAAAGTTATTTGTATATGTGAGCGACAGTGAA
>JARSSU010040567.1:0-22391 GCA_029619165.1 Eurosta solidaginis
TTTCGTTAATATCTTTTGACGAGTAATATTTTTATTTTCCGCCTTCGGATTATTAATACTGATGTCAAGACGCGTCGTTTGACACCTATCGATATTTTTGGTAGCGTATTAGGAGTCGACCCTTCAACTAGACTATTACGATAGCGGTATCAAAAGACGCGTATTGCGTCAAGATTCAGAATCCGAAAGCAGAAACTCTTATTTTCAAGGGATTCAAGGGTTGTGTAGCGCAATATTAGCTTCTCCAACCCATTGTCAACCTCACCTTCGAGCGGCGAATCCCGTTTCACTAACAGACGAGGCTCTGGCGACCCCAAGCTCCTCATGGAACTTGGGGGTGGGGAAGGAGGGATGGCCTGAAGGTTCAATGTGGCCATATAATTCGTTCCCGAGATGGTCGGGCTAGCACCTTAATGGTGCTGTGTTACCGGAGCGTATCGGATCTGTATCCGACAAAGGACCATCACATCGATAACACTCCCCAAAGCCTTCGGGGAGTAACCTTATCGCGACAACAACAACAACAACAACACATCTCGTTAAAAGTATCGCGGAAAACCCGTCGATACTATTGTCGCTTTTTTCGTTGCAATTAAACAAACGAAACCTATGAGGTGGTGAATAGTGTTGCCAGCTCCGCAACAATGCCTTTTTATCTTGTAGATCTAATAATAAAAACCGCAGTAAAATTGATTGTCAAAGAACTGGCAAATGTAGAGTGAAATGACCGAAGAAATGACCGCCATTGACGAGCATTGTGACGTGTGTGAGCAGAACAGTGCTATGCTCATATCCTATAAGTGGAGCGGAATGCACGATCACATTAATAGTGAACGAACGGAAAATTTGGTCACAAAACCTAATCTATAATGTAAGGCGCGATAACCTCCGAAGAGACTAAGGCCGAGCTTCTCTTCCAATTTGCGTCGTGCTCCTCTTGATTTTCCCTACAAATTGGCCGGACGGGACCTACATGTTTTATGCCGACTCCGAACGGCATCTGCAAGGCGATGAGTTTTCACTGAGAGCTTTTCATGGCAGAAATACAATCGGAGCGCTTGCCAGACACTGCCGAGGGGCGACCCCGCTTAGAAAAATTTTCTTCTAATTGAAAAATCTTATTTCTAAAATTTTGATGTTGCTTTGCCCGGGAGTTGAACCCAGGGCATACGGTGTGATAGGCGGAGCACGCTACCATCACACCACGGTGGCCGCCAGTTTCCTAGAGTTGCGGATGATAATTTTGTGATTTTTAGAACCCCCGCCACCCCTCGAAAAAAAAGTTGGAAAATCGTGGCACCTTATTCAAAATATTCCCCACCGTGGCGGTAGCTTGCGTAGTACACCCTTCTGCGTAGGCGGCCTTCGGCCGGACTTTAAAAAAATAACCCTTAGCGGATCCACACCGGCTGCGCCACAGTAATTCTGGGTAGAACGCCTTTAAAAAAATTACCCTTAACCGATCCGACACCGGCAGCAGAAAACTAAAATAAAAACTCACCTCCAAACAAAACCCGCGCGATTTTTTATTAAAATTTTCATGTTTTATCGTACGAAATAAAAAAAAATAATTTTATTTATTTGTCGAACAAAACTATCGCAGGCGAAAGAGAAGAGAAGTGAAATAAAGAGAAGAGAAGTGAAATGAAGAGAAGAGAAGAAATAGAAGAGAAGAAAAGAGAAGAGAACAGAAGAGAAAGAAGAGAAGGAAGAGAAGAAAAGTTAATTTTTAGTGACATTTCATTGGTCAATACAGTGAATGAATCAATTATTTGCAAGCAATTTTACGCATACAACTGAATCTGATTATAACCCGAGCAATATCAACACCCCAAATAATATTAGACTACAAATTATTCAAAGAGTTTTACAAAATCAAAATACATTGATAGGGTATGTTTGTTTGCATTTATGTCGACGTGCCACCACCTTATAATGTTCTACCAAGATAAAAAGATATTCTTGCGGAGCTGGCAACACTATCACCACCTTCATATGTTTTCGTTTGTTTAATTGCAACAACGAAAAAAGCGACAACAGTATCGACGGGTTTTCCGCGAATAACTTTTAAACGAGATACAAAATATAGTTCTGCTTTCGGATTCTGAATCTTGACGCAAATACGCGTCTTTTGATACCGCTATCGACATATGCGACCCGAATTTTAAGTGCAGGACTTAAGTTGAAATTTTTACTAAATTTGGAAATTAAAAAGCTTATATTTCATAAACTAAGAGTTTCCTAGAGCTGCGGATTCCATTTTGGTGATTCTTAGGACCCCCTCTACCCCTACTAAGCAACAAAGTTGTGAAAATCGTGGCACCTTATATAAAATCCAACCCATAAAAATCACCAAATGGAATCCGCAGCTCTAGGAAACTCTTAGTTTATGAAATATAAACGTTTAAATTTCACAATTTAGTATATTGCAACTTAAGTCCTGCGCCTAAAATTCGTGTCGCACATATCGATAGCGGTATCAAAAGACGCGTATTTTCGTCAAGATTCAGAATCCGAAGGCAGAAACTATATTTTTTTTATCTCATTTAAAAGTTTTCGCGGAAAACCCGTCGGTACTATTGTCGCTTTTTTCGTTGCGGTAATTCTTTACGACAGCATGACACTGCTAATACGCGTCCAAAAATATCGAGAGAGGTATCAAACGACGCGTCTTGACATCAGTATTAATAATCCGAGGGCTCATTCCGTTCTTGTCCTTTCACCGGAGTGGAAGTGCAAAGCTAGCCTCGGCTCAACCACATAAATTGGGGCTTGAATTGGTTGAGCCGAAATCTATAATGGACCTAAAGGTGGCACATGCACTCCATTCTGGTGAATTGGCGGAGTTGGGATGTGCAATGCTTCCCTAAACTAGAGTTAGGGAAAGCTTTTGCACTCCCAACAGGAATTATTCTAATGGCGTGACGCCACATAACGGAAAATACAATTAAAAAGTGAAGAAGGAAAAAACGAACATAACGGAACAAAACAAAAAAAAAGAACAATCAGTCATACGTGAAAATAACGGAACAAAAAACCGATGGCAACACGCCACATATTGAATTAAAATACAAAATTGAAAGTGAACTAACAGAACAGTGAAAATAATGGAACAGTGAACATAACGGAATAAAAAAACTCATGGCAACACGCCACATATTGAAATAAAATAGAGAAAATTCTCGTAATTGGTGATGGCGCTTTAAGTCATTGAATGGGCCAAATAATTCGATTTATAATCGACCTCCCTAGCCACGGTGCGGGAGTAACTTAAACCCCTATAATCCGAGGGCTGAAAATAAAAATTTGGTAATTGTGCAGTTTAGGGGCTCCACCCTATAATTGGGCCTTTTTTCGAGTGAGGTATCAAAAGACGCGTATTTACGTCTAGATCAAGAATCCGAAAGCGGAAGTAAGCTTTTTTTACCCGTTTAAAAGTTATCCGAGAAAAACTGTTTCATTGGGTACGTTTTGTTCCGCACAATTACGTTACTGTAGGCACATGAATAAACTCAATTCCGATATTTGGTATATTAATGTAATTTTGATATACACGAATTATTAAAAAATAACTTTGAAT
Organism: Eurosta solidaginis; assembly: GCA_029619165.1. Classification (NCBI taxonomy): domain Eukaryota; kingdom Metazoa; phylum Arthropoda; class Insecta; order Diptera; family Tephritidae; genus Eurosta; species Eurosta solidaginis. The sequence continues at coordinate 3,581 of JARSSU010040567.1, forward strand.
TTTCACTCATTTATTCTTATTAAGAACCCAAATATCAAAAACTCGCCTATTTCCATATATGTTTTAATTAGCAATATAACAGATATGCTCGCCATGTGTTTTGAATTCGAAATCAAAGCGAGATGCTATCCAAATTTTTGATGCCTGTAGCAGTATAACATGAATATTTTTGAATATTACGACAGAAAAGTCAAAACTATTACAGGAGCGGTTCAAGCACATATGGGCCCAAAAACATAAAAAAATTAAGTGCAATAGGGCTGGTCTTGTAGCTGAAATTTTGTCTTATACTTCCGATTTTAGAGAAAACCTGTAAAATCAGTTTTTTACTGTTATGAAACAGATTACTGCAGTTGCAAAACAGCACTAACTCATATAAGATGGTTTTTTACCTTTGAAAGATCTATTTAAATGAACTAGTTATATTTGATAACAATTTTATTAATAATAAGGCATATTATTTACATATACACGGAAATGTATTAACATTATTGGTGGCAAATAAATTAATTTTGTTATTTTTTTCGAACATATGCTTTATCATCGGTTTGCTTTGTACTTTCATAAAAAGGCGTGTGTCCATATACATACTTATAACGTACTTGCAATTGACATCGGTGATCGTTAATAATTCATTGCTGAAAAAGTTTCAACTTTAACGACGATCTTTCATAAATGGTTCCCAAATACCTCCCCAATGCTGTTCATAACTTGAATCATTAATACAATTTAATATGGTTTTATCAAGCTTTTGTGCGTTTGTCTTATAGCTTTTCGCTTTGCAACATAGACTTATAAAATCGCTCGAAGGCGGAATATACGGGCCCTGATTTCTTAAGCCGATAACCTAGGCATTTCAGTGCCAATAAGTTGTTCTCTACAAGTTAAGCATTTTAATTTGTGGTATACTTCCAGGATACAAACCGGCTATATAACGTACGACCTCGTCGACAAAAGGAGAAAGTTGCCACAAGGTGTCAACATATGCATAGTCAAATTCACCCGCCGTGTCAAATTGTAATTTAGATTTTTCGCTTACGCCAGAAGAAGCACTTAAAATTTTTAAATTATCAAAACTACAGTTTCCGTTTTGAAATTCCTTTAACTCATGTCGAACTAAAAGACGTTTATAGGCACTCTTGAATTGCTCGGAATTCGGGTTATTGTTAAAACCACCTCTTCCACGAATAGCGCCCAAAAAAGATTCTCTAGAAAATCCTGAGAGTTTATACGTCAACAAATAGGATTTTCCGAACTCTTAAGTTTCGTATATAACTCAACATATTTTGTAATCAATAATTAGGCCAAGAAAACCAGTTTTTCTACCAGTTCTTATCAGAGAATATTGTCAATGTTGCGCAAAGTTAATATATATTCTATAATACTTCTGCCTGCGCTTTTAATGTAAAAAAGTCTCTTGAGTAACGGGTCCATCAAATTCCTTCTTTGAATATCTATTTTACAGTTCAAAATGTCGCCAATATTATTAAAATTCATACAAATTCTGCAGTAGTATTACTGCCTTTAATTTTGTATTATTACGTGGTCTGGTAAAATATTTTCTAAGAATAAAAGCGATTTAACCCACACTTCCGCTCAGTGTTTGTATAGCCAACTTACGTTCATAATGCTATTTTTATAATTAATATGTTTCTTTGTTAATTTATTTGCGATACGCAGTCCTTCTTGTTTTTGAACGTTGTACAAGTCAACCAGAAATTTCCATTGAATTAGTTGTCCATCTTCCGTCTTAATAACTTTTTGTCGCCCAAACAATTCCTTACTAATTTATTCATGTGGTAAAAATCAAAAAAAAATATTATATACTTTATCTTTCGTAGCAGGCGAACGTTGAATTAATTTTGGTCCTTCGTGAAATTGGCTCCTAAACTAATACACATGGTAACATTTGTAGGTGCACCATCAAAAGTATGAATACACCCGAGCTCCGCAGCTATGCAATGCATAGAGTGCTTCGATCACTAGAGAGACCTGCTCCTCACCACGTAGAGAACGTATTAAAAAATATCCAATTGGTATCTTCCAATTGGAGTTAAGTGAAACAGCCATTATTACTAAGACGCTGTTGGCGATGGGAATGGAGTCCTCTTCACTTTCTTGAATTATACCCATATCTATTCCGCCTTTGAAGCCACCTCGATTATACGTCTTTTGCTCCCTAATAGCCATTTCATCAATTACGACATTCACCAATACGTGTTGATTGTCTTTTGTCCTCAAAAGAATTGCCTCTAAAGAGCCTGTTTTGTAAAACCAGGTGAGCCTCCTTAATGTAGAAGGGTTCGGTAGCATATTTGCAAGTTTTCTCGTACATACTTATAAGCTTTAGGAGAATAGAAATGGAGGGTTTAAGGCGAAGCTTCTTATTTCCTTACAATACCATTTCTCTCCTTGTAGCTTTCTTGACACGATTTGCTTTATTTTATTTAGTAGGAAATCTTATTTACGACATTCATATTATAAGCATATGTATGTATAATAATTATAAAAACGTAACACCACAAAGCCATTACATGTTTGAAGAATCCCAAAAGACTTCCCGTTTCTAACATAATTAATGCATTTGTAAGATTTTTCTCTCGTAAATGGGTAACTAGCTCCTCCAAGATTTGACTTTCTTATTTAATGCGTTCTTTACTAGCTAGTTAGAGTACGTTTCGCTCGACGAGGAGTTGCAAAGTCTTCGAGACAAATTTCGCTAGCATATCGAGGATCTTTAAATAACGTTCATTTTCAGTATACACTGTTGCATTATCTAAAATAGATTTAACTTTTTTTTACAGTATTGCTCCTTTTTTCTAAGTTGTGCTTAGTACATTAAGAGTATCAACTTTGATTCGCCTAACTATTGATAGAGAATTTAGGTGGCAGGTTGCCCTAATAATAACAATCTCCGATCAAACCATAATATCTTATCTAAGGAGTAGTTTCATCGTTATGTCTCGTATGAAGTCGAACGTAGGAATAATGCTGTAAAACACATAGTAGGCAGTGGCCCAAGACAAATTGAGTTCTAATACCGGAGTGTACCGAATTAATATGCGGAAAGACTGCTAAATAAGTAATACTCCCCTAAACCTTCGGGACTTGGTTATGCCTGTCACAAAGAAAAAATCACTACATGCAAAATATGTTTATACCATGATGAAAGTTCGTGCATGGTTCAGATCCAACTTTTGAGAAGTGCGGTATCTCACAAAATAAAGTTTGGTGCGGTGTTGGCAATGATGATATATCTGGAATGACGATCAAAGAAAAGTAGTAAATTTCTCTTGCACGGTCTATAACATCCTGCCTTTGCATATACGTAGTGGAATTCAGTACTTCTTAACATTTTTCGAGCCGCAAACAAGGGATATTAATATTTAAAGGCAGAAGGTGTCGAAAATATGCTTGCGATATCAGAATTGTAGCTAAGTAGTTACAGCATCCCACTGCTATTAAGAAATTCGAACTCATTTTTTTCGGATGGAATTATACATGGAAATACTTTCTTTACTAGAATCAATACTCATGCTTGGAGGTAACTCAATGAATTCCATGCTTGGCGGCAGCGGTTGATAATGTTGCGAAGTTGATAGGGATCGCTCACGGTAACATATCTAAAATATAAATATAAAAGCGTTTTCTGTATATGGAAAAATGGATTTGTGGTTTACACGAAAATCAATTGTATGAACCGGATAAACATAAGTAATACACTCCTACCAAAAGCAATATCCATGCTAGGCGTAAGCTCCATGCTTGTGTTGGGTGTAAATCCAACTTCTGATAAGTCCTGACACTCATTATGTATGTATGTAGACGATGCAACTATATCTAAAATAAGATAACATAATTGTTATGCAAATAAAAAAACAAAAATAGTCCTACTCACCGGAATCAATATCCACGCCATCAGTTACAAAATTCGTTGTTGATTCAAACTCATTAATTTTTGGGGCATATTAATAGAAGGGAAAGCGTCCTTCTTCAAATACCTCGAGCCTATATAATCGCTTGTTTTAAAATGTTTACAACAAACGTAAATCAACGCGGTATGTATGTATCTTCAATACCGCATGCTTCCATCCACTTTCCCCTAAGCTCAGCATTTTGGGTATACTGAAATGGAAAATGTTTTAAATTATTTCATAAAGGGATGTAATTTACTTACGTATGTAGGCTCCTCTCTTTATGTGTATGATTTTTGCAGAGATAGCATAATCTCGGCATTTTTTTTAATAGTTTTATTTTAAATTATTTTCTAACAACAACCGATTTCACAATGAATGCTTGATACGCTCAGGTATTTTTCAAAGCTAAATTGTCATTTTAGGTTCATGCGTTCATCGAATTTCTTTTTCTATTTCTGTACTCTGATGTTGGGGAATGTACTTGTGTTTCTAGCAAATATAGGAGTATTACATATATGCCTATTTCTCTGTTGCAGTTAAACACATGAACACACACGAATGGAGGTGAATAGTGATGCCAGCTCAGCAACAATAGAATTACTTATGCTTTTCCTCTAGTCGGAACAATGCAAGGTGGTGGCGGCTCGACGCTCGACATAAATTCAAATAAACATCCGTGCTCTATGGTCTTGCTTTTGTTGAAGAATTTGCAATTTAATATACATATTTAAGGAGATAAGTTTTGAATTATCGAGCAAAGCGCCGCAGGCCGAAATCTATGCATTAAACTTAAAAAAACCTTACAGGCGAAAGTTTATGTTTTATGATGCGAAATGAAAAGAATCAAAGACATTTTTTTCATTTAACGAAAATGCGCCCGCAGCCGAAATTTGGAATCGCGCGATTTTTTATTCCAAATTTTCATATTTAATGATACGAAATGAAAAGAAGCTCAGAGATTTTTCCCAAATTATTAAATAAATTATAAAATTAAAAAAATTGCTTCAAATAAATGTTTTCATACATTTAAAAAAGCAATACGGGCAATCCCGATTAAATCATACAAACAGACAAAATTGGTTAATTCGTTGTAGTTCTATAAATAGAACACAAAACAGCAACAATACCAAAGTTTCTTTGAAAACCGCCCGTACCAACAAGCATAGCTTTAACACATAATGCATACTAAGTATGCAATGTGTAAAAGATTAAACTATGCAAAAGAAGGCAATTGGGAAAAACTTTACAACAACTAAGGCATGACGTAGCTGAATGCGTTTGTAACCATTTCAACTATCGTAGGAGTGCGGGTTCGACTCCCACTCCCGGGAGAAAAGGCTTTGAACAGATTTACAAGGTATAATCGAAACAGCTGTCGCCTTGTCCGTCCTGATGTCACGTTGTTTAAATTTTTCCCAAATTATTAAATAAAAGATCTTTTCATTTAACGGAAAAAGCGCCGCAGGCGAAAATTTGGAACAAAAAATCGCGGGATATTTTATTCCAAATTTTCATATTTAATGATACGAAATGAAAAGAAGCTCAGAGATTTTTTCATTTAATGAAAAAAGCGCCGCGCGATTTTTTATTCCAAATTTTCATATTTTATGATACGGTTTAAGCGAGAGGGGTAGGGAAGAGAAGAGAAGGAAATGAAGGGAAGAGAAGAGGAGTGAAGAGAAGAGAAGGAAAGGGAAGAGAAGAGAAGAGAAGATGAGAATGACTGCGCCTAAATAAAATAGAAATTCCAAATATATGCCAGCATCACTTTATTTGGATAAATGGACGTTTTGCTCTTCTATTTTAATATATTAAATTGCAAAATATTCGGTAAATTACAAAAACAATCTAATTGTATGTTTATTTAAATTTATGTTGAGCCGCCACCAGCCTTGTATTAATCCTAACAGAGAACAACAAAGGTAATTTCCATCGTTGCTGAGCTGGCAACACTGTTTCACTTTCATATATGAACATATATATTTTTATTTGGACAGTCATTTTTTGCAATATTTGTGTTGATGTTTTATAAGTAAATTAGTGAAATTTAACACCATTTTTTCGTTAATTCGTGCAAGTTAGATTATGTTAATATACCAAATATAAAAAGTAAAGTGATGTGTGCGCTTAAAAGATTGTAAACGTGCGGGATCAATATGTATCACACAAACCTGTTTTTTGCCGATAACTTTTAAACGGAGGAAAAAAGTTAACTTCCGCTTTCGGATTCTTAATCTAGACGTAAATGCGTGTCCTTTTGATACCTCACCCGAAAATCTTGGCCCCCTTTAGGGTGGGGCCCTAAACTGCACTACTAGCAAACATTTTAACGCGTTCAAAAGATATTAGCGAAAAAACCGAAGAAAAATCCGCGGGTACCTCCGAACCGGGGGTGGTATCCATAGTATTTTTACGCAGAACACCTTTTTGTGTTGGCGGCGTTTGGCCGCGCTTATAAAAAATTACCCTGGGTGGGTCCAACACCGGTTTGGAGACCAAAACTATTTCCGCACAAAACACTTATGTTCACAATTTTTTTTGTGGGTACGCAACATTACAACAACCACATGAAAATCGCCAACTTCAACTGCAAATAGCTCCGGACAGAGACACCAAAAATATCGAGTGAGGTGTCAAAAGACGCGTATTAATCTCGAGAACAATAATCCGAAGGCGGAAAAGAAAAATTGTATCTCTGTCCGGAGATATTTGCAGTTGGCGATTTCCATATGGTTGTTGTTGTGTTCGTACCCACAAAAAAATTGTGCATCACCGTGGCGGTAGCCACGGTTTATACCACACACCCGGACTTGGCATGGCGTAGCCCAGGGTTATTTTTTATAAGCGCGGCCGAAGGCCGCCAACGCAGAAAAGTGTTCTGCCCAAAAATACTATGGATCCGACCCCCGGTTTCGGAGGTACCCGCGGGTCTTTTTTCGGTTTTTCGTTAATATCTTTTGAACGCGTTAAAATTTTTATTTTTCGCCTTCGGATTATTAATACTGATGTCAAGACGCGTCGTTTGACATCTCTCTCGATATTTTTGGTAGCGTATTAGCAGTCGACCCCTCAACTAGACTATTACCAATTTTTCTTTTCCGTCTTCGGATTATTGTTGTCGAGATTAATACGCGCCTTCTAACACCTCTCTCGATATTTTTTGACGCGTATTAGCAGTGTCATGCTGTCGTAAAGAATTACTTTTGTTGCAATTAAACCAACGAAAACATATGAAGGTGGTGGATAGTGTAGCCAGCTCCTCAACAATATCTTGGTTATCTTTGTAGAACATAAGGTGGTGGCACGTCGACATTAATGCAAACAAACATAACTACCAATGTATTTTGTTTTTGTAATTCTCTTAATAATTTGTAGTCTAATATTATTTGGGATTTTGACATTGCTCGGGTTTATAATCAGATTCAGTTGTATGCGTAAAATTGCTTGCAAATAATTGATTCATTCACTGTTTTTACAAATGAAATGTCACTAAAAATTAACTCTTCTCTTCTCTTCTCTTCTCTTCTCTTCTCCTTCTCTTCTCTTCTCTTCTCCTTCTCTTCTCTTCTCTTCTCTTCTCTTCTCTTTCCTCTTCTCTTCTCTTCTCTTCTCTTCTCTTCTCTTCTCTTCTCTTCACTTCTCTTCTCCTCTCTTCCCTTGTCTTGTCTTGTCTTGTATTGTATTGTATTGATGTATATTGGAACGATTTTCCGTCATCCCTTGTCAAATTTGGTTTTGAGACAAACCGGTTTCGGCGTTGTGCCATCATCAGTGTCGATTTTCGTTCTGATCTGTTGTTGTCATTTGTCCTGTATTTATAGGTATATGAGCAGGTATTGTCAAATTGATGCTTGTGTATATTTAGTTATGTGTATGTGCTGTGTGTTCGTTCAGAACCGAGGGTGGTTTACTAATCGATTTGTGTGGCTGACTGGGGTAGGTAGAAATCTGTGATTTTAGTCGTTTGACCTTCTTTGTCGGTTTTTTGTTTTGGTGTGTTAATTGTTTTGTGTTTATTTGTTGTTGTGCGTTTGTCTGTTGTACCTGTGTGATTAAGTTGTTTCCTGTAAACAAGTTTTAAAGGCTCGAATATTGTGTCAGAAATGGTGTTTATCTGTTCGTTTATTATTCTACCGTCGAATGTTTTCTGTTTGTAGATTTCCATGTTTTCGAGTACGTTGAGACGTCGGCCCTTTTCTTGTATGTGAAGAACCCTAACTGTTTTATTGATGTTTGCTGGGGAACATTCATTCTCGACCATGTGATTCGCGAAGTTAGACTCGGGTATAATGTTTGGATTCCGTATTTTTTTGTTGTAATCTCTAATATGTTCTCTGAACCTCGTTCTTATTTGCCGTCCTGTTTGTCCTATGTAACTATGCTGGCATCCGCAGGTAAGCTTGTATACGCCGTGGCTGCTAAACGGATCCTCTGAGTTAATGTTAGTTCTTAGTTTTCGCCCTAGATTGTTCGATGTTTTGAATGCTGTGTTAATGTTGTATTTTTTAAAGAAATTTGCCAATTTATATGTTGCTTTTCCAGTATATGTCATAGTCGTCCAGCTATTATTTTCTTTTTCATTATTTCTTTTTGGTTCTCCATTTGTCCTTCTGAGCTTATCTACTAGTGCTTTTTTATATCCGTTGTTTGCAGCGATATTATATATGACCTCAAGTTCTCTCTTATATGCCTCTTGTGTAAGAGGTGTTCTTTCAAGTCTATGTACCAAGTGCCTTAATGCTGCATTTTTATGATGTTGAGGGTGATTTGAGGTATTGTGTATTATTGTGTCGGTGGCCGTTGACTTTCTATATATGTCATAGTTAAATCTTTTGGCTTCTTTATCAATATTTATCGTGAGGTCTAGATAGTTGATTCCTCCGTCTTTTTCGGTTTCCATTGTAAATTTTATATTGCCGTGCTGTTTGTTGAGGTACTCCAGTACGAGCTCTTCGTTATTAGTAGTTAAAACGCATATTATGTCATCCACGTATCTAGCATAAAATGACACGCCTAATTTGGACTTCAGCTCCTGTATGTACTTTTCTTCCAGATTTTGCATGAACACTTCCATAAGAATTGCTGATGTGGGGCTTCCCATTCCAAGACCGTTTGTTTGTCTATATATTTTATTGTTGAATTTAAAATAGTTTTGACGTAAAGTGGTTCTTAGCGTATTTGTGATTTGCATACTTTTTACTTTGTTTTTTGTGTTATGAACTATTGTTGAGCTAACTATGTCCAAAGTCTCCGATAGTGGTATAGATGGGTATAGATCTTTTATGTCAAAAGATACCAATTTGCTGTTTCTTGTTAGCTCTACGGTCTCGAGTCTCTCTATTAGTTCTGTTGTGTTAGCTATTGCATATTCGTTCCTTAGCTCCAGAGTGTCTATCAATATCGTTTTTAAATATTTGGACAGTTTGTAACATGGTGCCGATTTAAAATTAATGATGGGCCTCATTGGCGTGTCCGGCTTGTGGATTTTTGGTAGCGCAACCAGTGGAGGAGCCGAAGGGTTCATTTGGACCAATCTATGTGCCATGTTAGAATCTACTATATTTGTTGCATTTTTTATAGCAACTTTGATTTGTTTTTGGTATTCATCTGTGGGATCCTCTCTCATTCTACGACATTTCATTTCCTCTATGAGATCCTCGGTTTTGGATATATATTTCTCTTTTTCGATTAGCACAGTGGTGTTTCCTTTGTCCGCTTTCGTTGTGACAATATTGTTTTTCCTTAGTTTATGCCGTAGATTCTTTATTGTTTTCTCCTCTGTATTCGGTTTTGTCCTTCCTGTGCTTTCACCTCCTTTCTTATGATTTCTCTGCACATGTGTCTTGCGTGCTCCTGTTCTTCCTGTGGTATCAATGATATTGCGATCTCCGCATCTACAATCGCTTGCTCCGTTTTTCTTACTGTATTCTGGTCCATGATATTGTGCTTCAGGCCCTTTTCGAGAAGTTGTGCCTCTTCCTTGGTAATGGCCACTGTTGTGAGGTTAACGAACTTGTCATGAAACTGGTGAGTGTTTTGGTTTTGGTTACCCTCTCGTCGTCCTGCCAGCTTGTCCAATTTTCGGTTCAGCGACCTGTATTTTTGTTGTAGTTCCTGATCGACCTCTGTCTTAATGCGGTCGAAGCATTCCATTAATACAGTCGTAGGTAGTTGTTCTGCCAATCTTAAATGGATAGATAATAACTCGGCATTTATCTCATCCTTCTTCGAGTATAAGCTTTCCAACTCATATTTTAAAAAATCCTTTTCCGCTTTTCTAACTGTTTTCCTGCTAGATTTGGTATTTGCCTTTATTGTTATTTTTGCGAATTTCGGAGTAACATTCAATTCCAGGCATTGTTTGTTGAACCAAATGCTCGCCTTTGCTTTATATATTTTCAGTAGGCGTCGCTTGTAAATTGTTAGTAGTCCGTTCGCGTTCAAGTTAAAAGCCTGACAAGCAATAACTGACTTATCTTGTTTGGTTGATTTTCCGACAGGGTGGATAAATGATGTATATTGGAACGATTTTCCGTCATCCCTTGTCAAATTTGGTTTTGAGACAAACCGGTTTCGGCGTTGTGCCATCATCAGTGTCGATTTTCGTTCTGATCTGTTGTTGTCATTTGTCCTGTATTTATAGTTCGTAGGTATATGAGCAGGTATTGTCAAATTGATGCTTGTGTATATTTAGTTATGTGTATGTGCTGTGTGTTCGTTCAGAACCGAGGGTGGTTTACTAATCGATTTGTGTGGCTGACTGGGGTAGGTAGAAATCTGTGATTTTAGTCGTTTGACCTTCTTTGTCGGTTTTTTGTTTTGGTGTGTTAATTGTTTTGTGTTTATTTGTTGTTGTGCGTTTGTCTGTTGTACCTGTGTGATTAAGTTGTTTCCTGTAAACAAGTTTTAAAGGCTCGAATATTGTGTCAGAAATGGTGTTTATCTGTTCGTTTATTATTCTACCGTCGAATGTTTTCTGTTTGTAGATTTCCATGTTTTCGAGTACGTTGAGACGTCGGCCCTTTTCTTGTATGTGAAGAACCCTAACTGTTTTATTGATGTTTGCTGGGGAACATTCATTCTCGACCATGTGATTCGCGAAGTTAGACTCGGGTATAATGTTTGGATTCCGTATTTTTTTGTTGTAATCTCTAATATGTTCTCTGAACCTCGTTCTTATTTGCCGTCCTGTTTGTCCTATGTAACTATGCTGGCATCCGCAGGTAAGCTTGTATACGCCGTGGCTGCTAAACGGATCCTCTGAGTTAATGTTAGTTCTTAGTTTTCGCCCTAGATTGTTCGATGTTTTGAATGCTGTGTTAATGTTGTATTTTTTAAAGAAATTTGCCAATTTATATGTCGCTTTTCCAGTATATGTCATAGTCGTCCAGCTATACCACTATCGGATATAGTTTTGGTCTCCAAACCGGTTTTGGACCCACCCAGGATAATTTTTTATTAGCGCTGCCAAAGGCCGCCAACGCAGAAAGGTGTTCTGCACAAAAATACTAAGGATACCACCCCGGTTTCGGAGGGACTCGTGGGTCAATTTTCGGTTTTTCGTTAATATCTTTTGAACGAGTTAAAATTTTTATTTTCCGCCGTCGGATTATTAATACTGATGTCAACACGCGTCGTTTTATAGCGCGGATATAGTTTTGGTCTCCAAACCGATGTTGGGCCCACCCAGGGTAATTTTTTATGGTAAAAGTCTAGTTGAGGGGTCTAATGCCAATACGCGTCAAGAAATATCGAGAGAGGTGTCAAAAGACGCGTGTTGACCTCGACAACAATAATCCGACGGCGAAAAAAAAATGTTTTGTATAAGTGCGGCGGAAGGCCGCTAATGCAGAAAGGTGTTCTGCGCAAAAATACTACGGAATCTACTCCGGGGGGTTATTTTTCGGTTTTTTGTTAATATTATAAGGAATTTGGGGAAATTCCGCTTATATGCAACCTTCTATTACGTTCGAATCGCCAAACTGTTGAATAAATCACTCCAACTTGTATTGCAAAATGGTCTTTATTAGACTACTTTGGGAGTAGTACAATTATACTTCAGTATAATGAAGTATAATGAAACAACTTTTTTTATTTTCAGAGCTTTAAGGCCGTTAATGAAAGACAAAAACTATATTTTTCCTTGTTCTCCTACGCGTTTCGATGTTTTTACATCTTCAGCGAACCTGGTTTATTTAACATAAAACATAAAACAAAAATGACAATTATTAATATTTTCACAACAAACAACATTCATCAATATTTCACTTACATTAATTTGTATAATTACACACATTAAAATATAATTTAATTGTGACTACAACAATAACAATAATAATAAATAACACAACATTCTGCACATTTAAAAAGAGCCACTGCGTCCATTGCCTCGTACACTGTAATTGATTGCAGTCGCGTAGGCGCAGTTTATGTTATGTTGTTGTTGTTGTAGCAATGCTTCGCCCCACCTAACAGCCGCGACCAATCACAAATTGTCATCAATATCCTCTAACGGGTAGTCCAAGGAAACTTGCCGTTTCAACAGGGGTGGACCATAAGAAAGGGGTGTTAGAGGCGTTGGTTCCACATTACAATTAAAGAAATGGTTGGTGTCATGTGGGGACACGTTGCAAGCGGGGCATACATTTTGTATGTCGGGGTTATTCTGGATAGGTAAGAGTTTAACCTGTTACAGTATCCAGAACGAAGTTGAGCAAGAGTGACACGCGTTTCGCTGGGGAGTATGAGTTCCTCTTCCGCGAGTTTTGGATACTTTTCTTTAAGTACTGGATTCACCGTGCAATTCCCGGCATAAAGGTCCGACGCCTGTTTATGGAGTTCACCAAGGACCTGCTTGTGTTTTTCCGCTTCATACGGCTGGGTTCTCAGGTGCCGTATTTCCTCAAAATGCTTACGGAGATGACTCCTTAAGCCCCTAGGCGGTGCTGGTTCATCAATCAGATGTCTGTTGGGATGCTCAGGTTTCTGGGTATTCAACAGGAACTGTTTGGTGAGCATCTCATTTCTCTCCCTGATGGGGAGTATTCTCGCCTCATTATGCAGATGGTGTTCTGGGGACATAAGAGGACAGCCCGTGGCACTTCTGAGAGCAGTATTTTGGCATGCCTTTAGCTTCTTCCAGTGGGTAATTTTTAGGCTTGGCGACCATATGGGTGACGCGTAGCACGTAATCGGCTGGCTAATTGCTTTGTATGTAGTCATGAGCGTTTCTTTATCTTTTCCCCAGGTACTGCCAGCGAGGGATTTGAGGATTTTGTTACGGCTCTGAATTCTCGGAACAATTGCGGCTGCGTGCTCACCAAAATGTAGATCCTGATCAAACGTCACACCCAAGATTTTGGGGTGTAGGACAGTCGGTAGCGTAGTGCCATCGACGTGGATGTTCAAAATGGTCGACATTTGGGACGTCCATGTTGTAAATAAGGTCGCGGAAGATTTAGTCGGTGATAATGCCAGGTTTCGCGAGGCGAAAAAAACTGGGAGAGATCAGGGAGGTAGCCGTTTATTTTATTGCATAGCTCATCGATCTTTGGGCCTGGGCCTGTGGCCATTATTGTGCAGTCATCGGCGTAGGAAACGATTGTGACTCCTTCCGGTGGTGAAGGTAGCTTAGATATGTAGAAATTAAACAAAAGTGGGGATAGGACACCACCCTGTGGCACCCCTTGTTTAATTCTCCTTGGTTTTGATGTTTCGTTTCTAAATTGCACCGATGCCTGCCGACCACCCAGATAATTTGCGGTCCACCTTTTAAGACATGGGGGAAGGGTAGAAACTTCCAGGTCTTGCAGTGACGAGCCATGGTTGTCCGTATCAAAAGCTTTTGATAGGTCTAGCGCTACGAGTACTGTTCTATGGTGGGGGTATTGATTTAAACCGCAATTTATCTGGGTGCTAATGGCATTTAGCGCGGTGGTAGTGCTATGGAGTTTTCTGAAGCCATGCTGATGAGGGCTAGCTGCAAATTTGCTTGGAAATAAGGGAGACAAAATAGCTTCAAGCGTCTTTGCTACTGGCGATAGGAGAGATATCGGACGATACGACTCTCCTATGTTAGCTGGTTTCCCAGGCTTTAGTAGCGGGACCACCTTGGCCGTTTTCCATTTCTCGGGTATGACAAAGGTGGAAAGAGACAGGTTGAAGACATGCGCTAAATATTTGAAACCCTCTTTCCCTAGGCCTTTAAGCATCGGCATGGCTATGCCGTCTGGGCCCACTGCTTTGGATGGTTTAGCGCGACCAATGGCGTCTTCAACCTCTTTAGCGGTGATGATGATTGGTGACGCGCTGAATTTGTGTTTATGTGCGTGTCTATTGGCTCTCCGTCTATACTTTGTCGACCGTAGGATGCATTATATATTGTCGGCAGAAAGCGCTCGCGCATTATTTCGCATCCGACAGCACTTTGTCGCCAAAGGAGATGGAAACTTTGTCTTTGTGCTTAGTCGGATTCGATAGGGACTTTACGGTGGACCAAAGTTTACCCACACCGGTAGAGAGGTTACAACCTCTTACGTGCTCCTCCCATTTGGCCCGCTTGTGTTCGTCCACAAGCAATCTGATGCGTTGGTTTATATCCCTTATTTGGGGGTCGCCTAGATCAAGCTGTCTTATAAGGTCACGTTCTATCGCTAAGTTTGCGGCCTCCGCCGGGAAGTAGGCCGGATTTCGGGAATTCCCCCCAGCGGGAATGAAACGTGCCGAGGCGGATTCAATGACCTTACGGAAGGCACACTCCCTTGTCGGGTATCGCAGCAAAGCAGTTGTCTGTAAAAGATTAAATTCTTCCCACTTTCCTTTTTTGAAGTTTATAAAAGTGCGTTTTTCGGTGACGATGAAGTCGGCGGTACGCTCGAGCGAAATAAGTATAGGCAGGTGGTCGGATGCCAATGTTACCATCGGCTGCCAGTTGACGGAGTTTACGAGTTCTGCGCTCACGATTGAGATATCTGGCGAACTGTGACAGCTTCCTACCATACGTGTGGGGGCGTCTCCGTTTATTGTGCAGAACGTCGTTTCTTCTATTTGATCCGCCAACATCTCACCCCTACTGTCCGCCCGCAAGTTTGAGTGCCAAAGATCGTGTTGGGCATTGAAATCGCCTAAGATAATGCGATTGTTGCCAGTGAGTAAGGCTCTGATATTAGGGCGGTATCCACTAGGGCAACAGGTGACAGGAGGGATGTAGATGTTGATGATTTCTAGGTTTGCATCGCCTGACCGGACAGATAGGCCTTGACGTTCTAAGACATTGTCCCTGCGGTCGATGCCAGGATCAAATATATAATATTGCACAAAGTGGTGTGTGATAAACGCGAGGCCGCCTCCATTTCCGCTCTCGCGATCTTTCCTGTGGACATTATACGCAGAGCAGGTCTGCAATGCAGATCTTGCTGTGAGTTTAGTCTCTTGAATCGCAGCAATGCGGATGTTGTGCCGCTTCATGAAATCGACTATCTCCGTAATCTTCCCAGTTAGTCCATTACAGTTTAACTGCAGAATTCTGAAGTGCATAAGGGGAGTGGCGGCCTCTGGGGGTAAGTGACGGGTGACTCCGCCTGGGTTGTGGAAGGGCAGGACGCAATTGCTGTTGTGGCCCTGGGACTGGGCGTCCTTGGGCAAGCATTGGGGTACCCGGATGATTTGGGTTTGCGACCTGGCAAACATGGCGCGATGAAACCCGTTATCCACATCTTCTTTGAAATTCGTCGTTTTGTTTACTTTTTGTTGTATGCGCAGCCCTTCTAATGTTAATCTCGTTTTATCTCTTCTCCCAATATCTATAATTTTCGTGTCTTCAAAATCTTCTGTATGGCTTGTGCTAGTCAGGTGCTCAGCAAGCGCTGTAGTGGTTTTTTTGTTTTTCGCGTCGGTTTTATGCTCATTTATTCTTATGTTTAACGATCTCTTCGTGGTTCCAATATATATTTTATCACATTCTTCTCCTATTGCTCCATAGCACTTTATTTCATACACTACGTCGTGTTGTTGGTATTTGCTTATCTTGCCCTTTGTTTGTGTGAATATTGTGCTAAGTGTTTGGTTTGGTTTGTGTGCAATTTTTATGTTGTTGTTCTTTGTAAAGCTTTGCATTGATTTGTTGTCTGTTAGGCCTGGTATGTATTTGACGCCTGTGTATATTTTCTTTTCGTTTTCAGTTCTTAAGCTTACATTATTTCGCGCATTGTTAGGTATTTTTGCCTTGGTTGTTGTAATCCATGCGTCTATGAGTTTATTAGGGTAGGCACTTTTGTATAAAATATTTTAATTCGTCGTTCGTTTTCTTTCATGAACTCCTGTTCGCTTAAGTTTAGAACTTTCTTAATAAAGTTAATTGCCGTATTTTTCTTCTGCACCCATGTAGTGCCATAGTAAATTGCATTAAAATAAATTGCAGCTGGCAACCCTCTTTAGAAAAGTGCAAGATGCAACCATACATCAGATGCACTTGGCATCACTAAAATTGTTGGAGTCGAGCAACTCGGAGAGTTTCTGATTGGTTGAAACTGCCGTTGCTCGACGCCATGATTAATTTCGACGCCATCATTAATTTCGTTGCAAAGCTGCCTAGCTACAGAGTTGCGTTAGCGGCAGTTTTTCAGTTTAAAGTAGAACCAAAAGATTTTAGAACGAAAATTAAAAGAACGAAAATTAGAACGTAAAGATTAAAAATAGTCTAGTGCACCAACAGTAACTAAAAAGAACTAAGTTAGTTAACTAAAAATATACTACAACTTGTCGTGCAAACAGAAAACAAGAAAGATCAATTTTAAAAATAAAGGAACTGAACTTAAAATTAAAAGTAGTTTTCTTCACTAGTGGCAGTGTGTGTCGCGGAACGCTCCTGCAGGATCCCAACATGGATCCTCGATATGGCGACCCTGGGCCGAAGCCCTGTAAATGCGGCGAGTGGCCGGAAGGAGGCAAGCCTCCCAACAGGCGTGAGAATTAAGAAAAGAAAAAAAAACCCCTTACAATTTAAGAAAAAAATTAATAATTAACAAAATACATATACATACAAAGAGAGTTACAAAAATTTATAAAATCAAAAAAAAATATCACAAAAAAAGTTTTAAATCAAAAAATTACAAAAAAAGTATAAAACATTAAAAACTATTAAAAAAAATATATAAAAATTTGAAAAATTTACAAAAAAAGTACAAAATTTACAAAACCCTACAAAAAAACTTTAAAAAACCTTTAAAAATCTACAAAAATTTTAAAAAACATTAAAAATCTACAAAAAAATACAAAAATTAAAAAAAATATATAAAATTTAAAACCATTACAAAAAAATATAAAACTGAAAAAAAACTACAAAAATTTGTTTGGAAAACATCTACAAAAAATACATAAACATGCATAAATTCCTAAAGCATGGTGGAATGGCATAGCCACCAGTCGAAACATTTAAAAAACAAAATACATATGGAAAAAATTTAATTCAAAATATACACTAATGTTTACGAAAAAAAAACAACAGTTACAGTCATTAAAATTAGAAAAAATCGACAATTTTTAATTTTTGGCGAAAAAACGGCAGCAGCCACGCCAACCCCATAACGGAACCATAATACGGTATATATTTTTTATTGGGAAAAACGGCATTAGCCAAGCCACGCTCATAACGGAACCACAAGAAGAGACCCAAAATAGCGGAAAGTACTCAGCCATCAGCAGCAGAGCAGCGGTACAGTTGGTATGGCCAAATAAAATATTTCTACTTTTAACAAATTCACTTAAATTAAATTTTTTCCAATACTTATCAAAATTACAAAACTATTATGCAAATAATATTTACAAATACAAAAAAAATATTTTACATTATATTAACCTTCTATTAATCACTACAAAAAATTATAATTTTCCACAAACATATAAATATACGCCGACTGTGGGTCAGGGTCGGACAAAGCGGAAAAATTTTATAAGTTTTATATAATAATATATAAGTTATATATAAGTTGCCCTTTATAATTAACCATTTGAATAAATTTTAGTTGTAGTTCCACCCTGCCCTACAGTGGGCTCCATCAAAAATTAGAAACAAAAAAAATTTTTTTACTTTACTTAAGCGGTGCGTCCGCGTAAAAACATGATTACGAATTTTCTTTAAAGCGGTGCGTCCGTGAATAAATATGACATACATTTTTTTAATCCCGGTGCGTCCGAGGACATTTATATTACAAGTTTGAAAAGATGCGGTGCGCCCGTATCTATAAAAATAAAACCATATAATTTTGATAAAAGCGGTGCGTCCGTTTCAGGCCTTATATGAAATTATTTGCCATTCTTTAATTTTTGCATTTAGATAATAAAAATTCAATTCAAAATTATAATTCTTTTAAATCAGTTCTATAATCAAAATTCAGATTTTCGTTTCAAATTACCGGTTTAATTCTTTCAGTTTTACTCTCTCAACTCCCACTTGTCTTTCAATTCTGCATAACTTCTCTAATCAAGCACAATCCATTTTCGAATAATCCTCTCGTTCAAATTCAATTTCCTTTAAATTCAATTTTCTATTCAATCTTCAAAAATAATTTCCACATATCTTGCTCCAATAAAATTTTAATATTTCGTCTGTTCGTTTCAACACGTATGGACCTAAGAAACGGGAAGGTAGTTTCTAAAAATTCACATCCCAATGTTCAATTCCAAAAATTCAGAGCAAGATTTAGATTCCAAATCAGCAAGATTTAGATTCCAATAATTCAGATTCGATTCATCTTCAGTTGCATCTTCAACTGATACCTTAACAAGTAACATAATAATTATCCCTGAGTGCAGACCTTTTAGGATTTGATGATCAACCTGTAATTCCAAATTCTAGTTTTTCTATTCTAACTCCGATTCTTAACGTTACAACCATG